>JAKTWO010000011.1:0-235154 GCA_030582055.1 Wickerhamiella lipophila | reverse complement strand
GTGCTCTTCCGATCTGGGAAAGTGGGGTGGGGGGGGGTGACAGCTAGAGGCAGTACCCCACACAGAACATCAAAAATAAAAAACAGCTCGGACTCCGGGTTTATTTTTAAGTAGCTTAAGCTTCTTATTGTGTTAAATGGTTCTAATTAGAGCTCCCCTGCTTCTACCTCAATAACTATACTCGGGGTCTGCCCCATCAGCAATCTTAATAAACTACGCAAGCTATCATAACTAATCCCTTTACAACATGTCTACGCCAGCCCTCGCTACAAACCCTAAAGTTATCCTTTTCACTGACTGGGATGGTACTGTGACCGTTCAGGACAGCAATGATTTTCTTACCGACAATCTCGGGATGGGAGTAGAGAAGCGGAAAGCTCTCAACAAATTAGTTCTCGAAGACAAAGTCACTTTTAGAGATTCGTTTAGAGATATGCTAGAGAGTGTCCCCAACACCTTTGATGAGTGTGTTGACACCTTGGCGAAAAACATCACCTTAGATCCTGGTTTCAAAGGTTTTTACGAATGGGCACGCACTAGTAACGTGCCAATTGTGGTAGTGAGCAGCGGAATGAAGCCCATTATCCATGGTTTGCTTTCTAGACTAGTATCCCCCGACGCCGCTCAGTATATCGAGATCATTGCCAATGACGTTGAGATCAAGCCAGATGGGTCTTGGGATATTGTTTATCGTCACCCCGAGTCCGGTTTCGGTCATGACAAGTCCCGCTGTATTCGGCCCTACGCCGAAAAGTCCCCTCGCCCCGTACTTCTCTACTCTGGCGACGGTGTCAGTGATCTCTCTGCTGCACGTGAGACTGATTTATTGTTTGCCAAAGAGGGCCGTGACCTGATTCTGTATTGTGACAAAGAGAAGATTCCTTATATCGAGTTCAGCGACTTTAGCCAGATTCACAAAGCAACCCAGGAGATCTTCGAGGGCAAAATCACTACCAAGGAGCTTGCCAAAGAAAATCATATTTAGACTAGTATTATAGAGATATACCCCATTTTGTGCTAGACTTTGCATACAAGGGTTACTTCTAGGTGGCCCATCGAGGTCCATTGTAAATGTTATGCTCCTAAACTAGAGTACGCAAGACGTTTAAATCACCAAATCTGTGAGAGGAAAATGAACAAAGTAAACTCATGTATATATTCATCTGCAGATAAGATTAGTTAGTTTACAGGTTTGACATTCTTTTCGCGTTGTTGAGCTTTCCAAGCCAGGTACTTTGCACTCAAACCGAGCCCTTTTACGACAGTGAGACCTTGATTATGGTATCCTTCGACAGAGAACCTGAGATTTAGGGGGATAGAGTCGGTGCGATAACGGTGGCTAACCCAAATCGGACACGCAGGAAACCACATGGGCATATCATCTACACCCTTGGCAACATTTTGTAGTTGCACCTCATTTAAACCAGCTACAAAGGGCCGTGGGAGTGAAAACGCAGTAGGAACCGGCGGTGCTGAGCTGTTGAGCTGATTGCCACCGGTGGCTCCAGATAAAGCACCGGCTACGCCATTATAATTTGTGGGGGTACGTGACGTATAAGTGTAAGTGCTTGAAGATTGAGCGAAACTACCACGCTTGTCACCAGAGGGGAGGTTTACTGGATCAGGAGTCCTACGCACTGCAGGTGGCTCAGGGGTTGGTGTCTCGGGCGGGTCATTAGGGTCAACAGGTCGCTTGTACACAGCTCCAACAATGGGGGGAGCATTAGGGGAACCCATTTTAGGCTGTGGAATAGGATCTGTATCTTTAGCGTCTTGAGGGAGGAGATTTTTGAGGGGGGAAGCCAGCCTTCTGAGTGTTTGTGGACGGTCAAAAAGATCCATAGGGTAGTCAGTCGATCGTATCTCATCAGGGATACACGCTTTCCACGTTCTAATTTTTGTAAGCAGACGGTCAGTCTCGTTATATCGTGATTCGCAGCAGTAAACGCTACGTTGGCCGATGCCAGTAGGTCTTCCACGCTGATACTTTGTGATAAACATAACAAAACATTTCTCGAGAATCTGATCAATTGTATGATCTCTATACTGCCCAGATTTTACTACTTCGTTTTCGTAAAAGCATTTTGAGTACTGGTGAACAGTCTGCTCTGGTCTATAATACCAGCATGCATTAACCCACTGCTTCCCGTCAGCTTGCCATATACGGAAAATCTGGCCGATGATGGGTTTTGCTGGGTCATTCGGGTTTTCAATATGCACCCAATCACCGACGGAATAAATTTCGCCCCGATGATTTACTTGATCAAGCGGTACTCGGGAAGGTTTGGAGTCAGGCTCGACATACACAGTATCTGGCTTTTTGAGCTCCTCTTGGGCAGTAAGTTGAGCTAAATTTTCTAGAGCAACTGCATCCTTATGAATCTGGGATTCAGGGGGGTTGAAGTATTTTGCATTTGCAAACATGAGCTCCAAGTCGGCCATGAATTTCTCCACCGTGGGATACTTGCGGCGTTTGATATTTTTGCGGATTATGTCGATAGCAATAGGCTTTCTGATCTCTTGATAGTATTCTGGGATCAATTTAGCATCTGGTAGCTTCTCAAACTCTGCAGAGAGCAAATGAGGATCCCGTTCACGTCGTACAGCTCTAAGGACAGCCTTAATACGGTATTCATGGGGCTTGTCAACAGTGGGTGGTCTGCCACGTTTGCGTGGGGCTCCTTCATCATCAGACTCACCTCTCTGGTGCTTAGTGCGGGCCATAAGTACCGATCTGCGTACAGGCCGCCGGCGACGGCTTTCAGGCTCTGAATCGCTGGAATCGAGGGACTCAACGTCTGAGTATTGTGGTAAAGATCCCAAATCGGGGTATTCGAGCTCTTCAGCCGGCAATTTGGCAGTTTTACGCAACTTGGACAACGAATCGCGAATATACTTCTCAAGAACCAGCGCGTCAGTGTAGATGAAATTGTCGGGGGGATTAAAAGTACGAGCGTTATGGGGAATTTGAGCCATATCCGCCACGAAATCCTGGAAAGTGGTGTACTGCTTATCTTTGAGTTTCTTACGGATCAAGTCGAGCGCCATCGGTTTCTTAATGAAGGCATAGTATTCCTCGAGCTTTTTGGGCGGTAAAACTTTGAAAGCGTAGCTTGCGTCCTGTCCCGCTGAGTTTCTAAGTCGGTAAACGCCATCGAGAATCGGTTTGGCGTACTCGTTGATGTTCATGTAAGCAGCTGGGTTGTGGAGACTGATGTCTGGGTGTATGGCGGTGCGATTTTGGATACGTAACTCTCTGCAAACAGTCTCAGGTTATATAGATGCCAGCCCCTGAGCTAGTAATTTTACTTAAATAAAGGAAATAGTGTATAAAAGATCGTGCCATCACATATGGTAGCCTTTCAACCAAAGGTAGAAACCAGCCACTACCACCGCCAGCAGACTCCAAAGAAGATTGAGCTCTATGAATCCCCATACCACTAGACTTCCCACTGGTGGAGCACGGTACATGACTGCGTAGTATCCCAGCTCATTGGCGATATAAATAAGGTGGCATGCTCCCACTGTCGAGGCAGCACATAAAGCCAGTTGGCCCCGTCTCGTCACCAAATGGGGATGCACGTATTCAAACAGTCCCCAGAAAATAGGAACAGAGAGCCATGATTCTTTGATTACGAGTTTCACGTCCACCTCTTGTCCGTACTGGTACCTTACTAGTGCGACGAGGGTAGCATGCAGCACCACTAATGGTAAGATCAGCGCTTTCCCATTAGTTTTCATTGCCAATGGTTCGTCCTTGAAGGTAACCTTGCGAACAGTAGGGGGTTTTTCAGGAATTTCGTTGATTAGTACCATTGCAAGTAGGCTCGGTACCCCCCTCACCCTCCCATCGTATGGTGTACTAGTGTAGTAGTACTACTTTGATCCCAGCTGACAGGCTATAAACCTCACTGATAATTGGCTGGGGCAGAGGATGGAGCTCAGTTTTGAACAATGTTTGAGCAGCTCTAAGCGAATTTTGGTATTCTCAGGCGCTGGCCTCAGTATTCCCTCGGGGTTTCCAGGATTGAGGACTGTTTGTGAGGGTGCGATGGACATTGTTACTCAAGAAGCATGGGATACAGACCCCGCAGCTGTTTGGCAATTCTACACAGCTCGTAGAAGACAAGCGGTACAGGCAAAACCTAATGAAGCACACGTAGCCCTTGCATCGCTTGCACAGAAGCTGGGCGCGCGAATGTTGACTGTTTCACACACCGTAGATGATTTACAGGTACAAGCAGGGTCACCACCCGATACGCTCGTATCTTTATTGGGCAATATCTTTGCTGTCAAATGCACAAATTTCAAGTGTTGTTTTGCAACTGTTGATAAATCAGATCCGTTAGTGCCTGCACTGAATAAAAGCGAGTTTGGAAGTGAATTCTATGTCAAACCTCAGGACCTGCCTCGATGCCCTAAATGCGACTGGATGCTTAGACCCGACTGTGTATGGTTCGGTGATGCTCTAAGCAATCACCACCTGAAACAGATTGATGAATTTATCTTTCAAGGTGTGGACATGGTGCTGCTGATTGGGATGTCGGGAACTGTTTGGCCAACTGCGGGTTATGTGGAGGAATGCCTACAGCGTGGTGCTAGGCTTGCTATATTTAATACTGATTCGAGCACAAGAAGAGACGGGGCGTGGCTTTTTATCGGTGATGCTACACAAACGGTGCCACGGATACTCAGAGTAGGATCGGTGGCCTGAGGCAATCAATTTGGGTCAATGACCGAATGTTGCCTAAATTAATTTCAACATGCTCAACTAGTATGGCATTATAATTGCAGCTATACATCAGGATCAAGCCCGCAAAATACACCTGTAAAGTAAGTGGTTCCTGGACAAGAATCGTTTCTCAGGTTAGCTCAAAAAATTCTAGTACCGAACAAATATGTATGATATCGTTATAATCAAGTACTAGTTATAGCCACTCCCCTTTTATTCCTCTAAATAGATTCCGTTTCGGCGGTTTACACCCTAACCCACGCGCCACAAAACCTCACCAAATCATCCCTCGTTCCCATCTAATGCTATCCATTGCTCGCGCACGCGCATTGCCTCGTGCTTCCCGTTTGTCAAGCTTGCGTACGTATGCTACTCAAGATTTTGACTGCGTTGTTATTGGCGCTGGCCCCGGTGGCTACGTCAGCGCCATCAAGGCCGCTCAGCTGGGTCTCAAGACCGCTTGTATTGACAAGCGTGGTCCTCCCGGTGGTACTTGTCTTAACGTCGGATGCATTCCTTCTAAGGCACTTTTGAATAACTCTCACCTTTACCATGAGATCCAGCATGACACTAAGAACCGTGGTATCGAGGTTTCCGATGCCAAAATCAACTTTGAACAGTTTATGGCTGCAAAGGATCAGGCCGTCAAGGGCCTCACTGGCGGTGTTGGAATGCTCCTCAAGAAGAACAAGGTTGCATACTTTGAGGGCGCTGGTAGTTTGAGTGGTGAGAACGAGGTTACTGTCAAGCTCAACGATGGTAGCGAGGATGTCCAGCTTAATTCGAAGAATATCGTTATTGCTACCGGTTCTGATGCCAGTGGTTTCCCCGGTATCGAAATTGATGAGGATCGTATCGTCACTTCCACTGGTGCGCTTGCTCTCAAGGAGATCCCCAAGCGCCTCGTGGTTATCGGCGGTGGTATCATCGGTCTTGAGATGGGAAGTGTCTGGAGCCGTCTCGGTAGTAAGGTTACTGTCATTGAGTACGCCCCTGCTATTGGTGGTGCTGGTATGGACGGTGAGCTGGCCAAGACCGCTCTCAAGACCTTGAAAAAGCAGGGTCTTGACTTCAAGGTCAGCACCAAGGTAACTGGAGCCAAGCGTGATGGTGAAGTTGTCAACGTCGAGTTTGAAGACTCCAAAGGCAAGAGTGGCTCCATTGAGGCCGATATCTTGCTTGTTGCTGTGGGTCGTAAGCCCTTCACTGAGGGTCTCGGCCTCGAGAACTTGGGTATTGAGCTCGATAACCGTGGTCGCATTGTTATTGATTCCGAATACCGCACAAAGCACCCCCACATTCGTGCCATTGGTGATGCCACTTTTGGCCCCATGTTGGCCCACAAGGCCGAGGATGAGGGTGTTGCCGTCGCCGAGCTCATCAAGACCGGCCATGGCCACGTTAACTACAATGTTATCCCTGGTGTCATGTACACACACCCCGAGTTTGCTTGGGTTGGTCAGAACGAAGAGGAACTCAAGAAGGCCGGCGTCAAGTATAATGCTGGTAAGTTCCCCTTTGCCGCCAACTCTCGTGCCAAGACCAACCTGGATACTGATGGTTTTGTCAAGGTTTTGGCCGATAAGGAAACTGACCGCATCCTTGGTGTTCACATTGTTGGCCCCAACGCTGGTGAAATGATTGGTGAGGCTGGTTTGGCCCTCGAGTATGGTGCGAGTGCTGAGGACATTGCTCGCACTTGCCATGCCCACCCCACTTTGAGTGAGGCCCTCAAGGAAGCTGCTTTGGCAACCTACGACAAGCCCATCAACTTTTAAAGGCTAACAGTACATAAGATTTAGATTACAGAATTTTTATGTGATTTTCATTAAAATTATGAGATCCATTGCCTTGAGCACGGAGGGTTTATAGGTCTCGAATTGATAGCACACATCAAGATTAGTCTCTTGGTACAAGGGTACTAATCAATATTTTAAATAATAAAAACACACTCACAGGACGGGGATCGAGTCAAAGGAAAAGCCTAGCAGATTGCATAGGCGTTTATTTTAGAATATATACTGCATCTATCATATCGAGTCGTCTTGCGATCGAGGCGACGTCTCTGACCTCAAAATGCGGGGTAAAAGGGTGACCGGCATCAACGGATTCGGAAAAATTTAAGCGATAGGCACCCGTACCACTGCTAACTGACATTGTGGCGAAATCTCTATTCTGTTCCCTTTGTTTCTGTTACCTCGGTAGGTATCGAGCCATCTAGAAACATCTCGATATTGGAGAGATACCGCTCAAGAAAGTCCGCCGTGGCATTTAGTTCTCCAGGAAATGATTGAAAAAGCGCAGCTGTGCGCTTAACATTGGAAATAAGTCTCGATAGCTTGTTATGAACATGCGCTCTCAATATCTCTTGACTGGTATTCATGTTGTATAAATGTACCAGAGAGAAAAGCGAAGCAGTCATAATTAGTAGATAGTGCTATAGGCTAAAGACTCTATAAATTTGCGGGGTTCAAGCATGTGAATGCTGGCGATAACCGTTCGGCTTCGCTAAGGTCCTCTAGGGCAAGGGGTATATGCCCATTGGGAGTTCCAGAGATATATAATGAGGGGGGTGCCTCAAGCACTACCTCTTACAGATATTTGGATCACATGCCACTGCACCTTAAAGTTGTTCTACTGCCTGCGGGTCATGTATTGCTACCCGGAATGGTTATGCGACTCCGCGCTAGCCCTCTGGAAGGCTTACCCGAGCTTTCGGAAACTCAGCGGGAAGAGCTCGATAATAAATTCTCTACAGACGGGAAGTTGATCCTGGCTGTTCTGCCTCGGAACACCAAAGGAAGTCCCAATACGATTGGAACTCTTGCGCAAGTTGAAAGCAACACAAATGGCTTGCTTATTACCAAGGGCCTATGTAGGTTGTCAGTTGATGAATTAAGCGCTCATGATGGCACTGCTGAATGCTCGCTGGCTCAGGAAAATGATCAAGTCAGCAAGGAACTACTCGATAAGCTCAAAAACTCGCTTAGCGTACTGCTTTCGCCTATGGGATCAACCGGAAATGGCATTGCGCAGCGTTTCCTCACTCTCACTGAAGGAATCTCTAGTCCCTCTATTGTTGTTGATCTGGTAGGATCGTTGATTCCCCTCAATCACCAGGATAAGCTCGCAGTATTGGGGGAGTTTGATGTCGCTCGACGTACTCAAATGCTCATGGAGTTGCTCAAAGAACCCACCCGTAAGACCTCAGTGGCGCTTATCCGTCACCCCAAAAACCAGAAGTCCGGCTCTTCAGGAGGCTCTAGAGTTAGGGATGGTGGAGGAGATGCCGCACCTAATGAGGATGAAGAGTTGGTGGCATTAGAGGAAACTCTGACCTCAGCTCCACTCTCTGAAGACGGGCGCCGTGTGGTTGATCGGGAATTGCGCAAAATCAAGAGAATGAATCCTCAGCAGGCCGAATATAATGTGATGAGGACTTACCTTGAGACTATCGCTGATATTCCTTGGGCTAACAATACGGTTGCTCCAATGCAGCAGCAGGTCATCAAGGAGGCCGCAAAACAGCTTGACGAAGATCATTACGGTCTGGAGAAAGTCAAGAAACGGCTTGTAGAGTACCTCACCGTCCTTTATCTCCAACAGCAAAAGGGGGAGTCCACAGCCAAGGCACCTATCCTCTGTTTAGTAGGCCCGCCTGGTGTTGGTAAGACTTCTCTTGCTCAATCAGTTGCTAAAGCACTCTCTCGCCCTCTACACCGCATCTCGCTTGGAGGTGTGCGTGATGAGGCGGAAATTAGGGGACACAGACGTACTTATATCGGTGCAATGCCTGGTATCATGGTCAACGGGCTGCGCAAGGCACGCTCAATGAACTCTGTATTTGTGTTGGACGAGATTGACAAGGTTTCGCAGGGCGCCCTTTCTGTACATGGTGATCCTAGCGCTGCTCTCTTGGAGGTACTTGATCCCGAGCAAAATTCAACTTTCACCGACCATTATGTTGGATTTCCTGTAGACTTGAGCAATATTCTGTTTATTGCTACAGCAAATTCCATTGACCAAATGCCTCGCCCACTTCTTGATCGTATGGAAGTTATTCATATTGAGGGATATACTTATCTTGAGAAACAGCATATTGCTCAAAATTATCTGCTCCCGAAACAAATCAAGCAAAACGCTCTGGAACCCGACTGCATCTCTGTCCCCAACGATTGCATCGACTATATTGCCACACATTATACTCGCGAGTCCGGAGTGCGTAATTTGAATCGTCAGCTTGGAGCTCTCTGCCGCGGTCGTGCTGTCGAAGTTCTCAATAGCTCTCCCGACAGCTTTCGGAAAGACATTGAAATTGAGGACCTGCCTCGGTACTTGGGCCTAGAGTCTTTTCATGATGATATTGTCAATGATGAGGTGGACTTGATTGAGCGTAATGGTAAGTCTCACATCCGTGAAACTCCAGGACTGGTTAATGGTCTAGCATACATGGGTTCTGGCACTGGTGGTCTACTGGTGTTTGAGGCAACTGCTATTCCCAATGGCACTGGCAAGTTGAAACTTACGGGTAAGCTCGGAGATGTGATTTCTGAATCTGCACAGATTGCCATGTCCTGGGCACGCGCACATGCGGATGAGCTCAAGTTTGCCCTCGATCTCAACAAGACCGATATTCACCTCCACGCTCCAGCTGGTGCAGTCCCTAAAGATGGCCCCAGTGCCGGTGTAGCAATGACTGTTTGCCTTGTATCTCTCCTCAGCGGCCAGCAAGTTCCTCGGTATATTGCTATGACCGGTGAAATGACTTTGAGAGGTAAAATATTGCCAGTTGGTGGAATAAGGGAGAAGCTTCTCGGGGCCCACATGGCGGGAGTCAAGCAAATAATTCTACCCTACCACTGTAGGCCTGTTGTGGAAGATGAGTGCTCGTTTGTTAAGGACTTGGACATCCAAATTGATTTTGTCAAGTATATCTGGGATGTGTTTGGGCTTGTCTGGCCTGAGAAGAAAGAGTTCCGTGAGCCTGCTTTTCTTTAAAATTGCAACTTACATACTGTTTAGAATTAACGAGTGACGAATATTACATGTTTGGTTGTATTATAGGTTTTGTGTAGCTAGTTCCACATTCAGAGTGATGGATTAGAATCTGTGTGTACAGCGTAAGGTGAGGCTACGGGATTTTTTCGCGGTTTAGTTGAGGTGCTATAGTGTGTGCCTAAGCGAAGGGTCCTGCACCCTCGGTTGCATTCTCAGGGGATGTATGGTACCCCACGTCTTCTTGCCTCTGCTCTTGCCTGCGCACGAACTTCAGGGGGTACCGGGTCAACTTCGTAGTTAATATACATGTGAGGTGAGATCATTGCTCTCTGGTATTGTTGCTCTGGAGTGGGCGGAGGAGATTGAATCACAATATCGAAAGGTAACATATAGAATAGCACAGCTAATACCAAGAGAAATATTCCGAGGGCTAACAGCACAGTCCTCGTATAACACTCATTTCCTCCATCCCCGACACAGGGTGGAGGGGCAGCCACAAGGGTTGCATAACTCGTAACGGTAACAGTACTCACGGGTGCAATCACAGTCTCAGTAAGAACACCAGTAATAAAGTTAATAGCTTGTTGAGCAAATTGATGATCTCTTCGGTGCCCGGCTAGACCATGTTGCATTGTTTTTGGGTGGAGTGACGAACATGCGGACTCTCAGGGTTTTTATGCTTGTAGTATCACATTGAAAGATCTGGGAGCGTAAATCCCTCATTTTACGATACGGCGTCGCTCAGAGGGGTCAGCATACATCAGATTTGATGGGGTGAACATAAATATGTGTTCTGCTATTCTATCTTAGACTTTAGGTATGAGAGATAGCAGTGTGTACATAAAAAAGAGAATCTTAATACTCCAGAAGCTCTTGTTGAAATTTCTTGGCTGCCTACCCTCTCAAGACCGAAGAACGAGTGTATGTCTTCCTCAGAAGGACATCCTTAGGTTTGTGTTAGTGACTTGAAATTCATTGCTCGCGTAATATAAGTGAATTTATGAGCTTTCTCTAGTCAGCCCCCACGGTGATACAATTCACTTCACATTCATACGTTAATCAATATCTACGAATTGGATTACTCGGGCCACGCTCGCGTTTTGGGCTGGGATCTGGGCCGCAGAAGCAAGGTGCAAGTAGTATTATTATCTAGGCTAACTGAAAAGCTTCGAAAAATCCCTTTTTTTTTCCTCTAGTTGATAGCAGCGGTATGGTTCTTCACATAACGACCACTGGGATCGGCATGGCAGCCCCAGTCGGCCTTGGGGATCCAGCGCATGACAGTGGAAGCGACGGCCTCGGTGTTCTTGGGGAATACCTCGTCAAACATGCAGCGATACCAGTAAGCCTCCTTGGTTTGGGGAACGTCCGAGCCCCACTCAGGCTTGGGGTTGGCCATCTGCTCATCTGTAATAGTCTTCTCGGCAGTGTCTTTGAGGCTATCAATCCAGGAGTAACCAACACCGTCGCTAAACTGCTCCTTTTGACGCCAGAGAACCTCGCTGGGGAGATAGTCACCAGTATCGAAGGCTTTGCGGAGAATGTACTTTTCCATATGGTCCTTGTCAATCATCTTACCTTTAGCATTGATATCGAGGCATGTATCCAAGAAATCGCGATCAAGGAAGGGGACACGGGCCTCAAGACCCCAAGCCATGGTGCTTTTGTTAGCCCGCAAGCAGTCGGCATAGTGGAGGTTCTTGACACGCTTGACGCACTCCTCGTGGAAATCATCAGCGTTGGGGGCGGCACTAAAGTATAGGTAGCCACCAAAAATCTCGTCGCTGCCCTCACCACTGAGGACCATCTTGATACCCTGGGCCTTGATCTTGCGGGAGAGTAGGTACATAGGGGTAGAAGCACGGATAGTGGTGACATCGAAGGTTTCCAAATGGTAAATAACGTCCTGGAGAGCATCAAGACCTTCCTGAACGGTGAAGTTGTGCTCGTGGTGAATAGTACCAATAAATTCCGCGACCTGGGCAGCAGCCTTCAAATCGGGAGCACCGGGAAGACCAACAGCGAAAGAGTGCAAGCGAGAGCCACTAGTGTTTACAAGCTTACCATCGGCGCCAACACCAGCGAGGGAGTGGTGTGTGGGGTTATCGGCCAAAGCGTTCTTGGTCTCACGGGCAGCGATAGCGGCAATCAGAGAGGAGTCGAGACCACCGGAAAGGAGGACACCATAAGGAACCTCAGACATGAGACGCTTACGGACAGCGTTCTCCAGAGACTCGCGGATCTTCTTGAGATCAGCTTCCTGAGTGGGAATGTAGCTTTCGTCAAACCACTTGGGGTTGTAGTAACGAGTGGCTTCACCTGTCCTGGAATCGTAAACATGACCAGGTTGGAAGATCTCAATGTTATCGCAGTC
The DNA here is from genome assembly GCA_030582055.1 of Wickerhamiella lipophila. NCBI lineage: Eukaryota > Fungi > Ascomycota > Dipodascomycetes > Dipodascales > Trichomonascaceae > Wickerhamiella > Wickerhamiella lipophila. The sequence goes on along the minus strand of JAKTWO010000011.1, from coordinate 223,050 downwards.
CTCGGTCAAACACTTGGATTCAGAGGCGAACCAGACCGCGCCTGACACAGAGGAGGAGGTACCCTTGTAAAGAGAAGTGATACCAATAGGGTCACGGGCAACAATAAGGCGGTCATTCTTCTTGTCGTGCAAAGCAAAAGCAAAGAAACCGTCCAAGTACTTGGCGACATCGGTACCATGTTTGAGGTAGAGAGGAATAATTACCTCACAGTCAGAATGAGTCTTGAAGGGATAGTCTTTAAATTCTTCGCGAAGCAATCTGTGGTTGTAGATCTCACCATTGACGCTCAAAGTAATCTCGTTGTCCTCGCTGGTGATGGGCTGGGCACCGCTGTCGAGGCCGACAATAGCCAAACGCTCATGGCACAAGACAGTGTCGCTACAAGCGGTGACGGCACCGCTCCAATCAGGACCACGGTGACGAATACGTTTGCTCATTTGCAAAGCTGTCTTTTTATATCCCTCAGCATCAGGGTGATGGAACACGGCAAAGATTCCACACATGAATGAATGAGTCAAGTTGGAAGGCCCAACACCTCGAAATAGGGCTTGAGGGTGACTCAATCCCGTAAGGAGTGACTTTAGCGAATGTTTGGAGTATACTTGAATAAATCTAGAATATAGAAAGGTAATTAAGAGCAGTATCTGTGTGAGGTCGCGACACATTTGCAGTCTCTTTCCTCGAGAATTTTAGCTGCATGCGAGGAAGCGTAATCGGCAAGTGAAAAATTTGAGTTTCGGCACCCGCTAAAAGCTGTTTACGAGCGAAATTTCAGCTCGAGATATCCTATAATGAGTTTACAAGAGGTTCCCGAATAATAGAGAACACCGTTTCACCCAGGATTGGTGTTCTTGGCATGTAAGTTACTCCCCAGTGCTCACTTCTGGGAGCGGACGTTTAGCGTTGATTCAGGGTATACAAGTGTGCCATTCAAAATTGGGAATTCTAGTCCCCCGGGCTCTACTGCCATTATTTCCACGGTTTGGGCTGATTTCAAGCGATGATTTCACCTACAGCCGGCTTCCCATTTCTAATTCCTCTTTGAAGTTTAATATGAGTTTCTACACACTTGAAGGTACAGAAAGACATGCGATATGATGGTTTGGTGGCGTTAAGGGCTCGGCAGGCAAGCTCGAGTTGAGCTGGACCTGATGCTTTATTTGTTGAAGCAGCTGCCAGTCCAGTGGGTGGGAATTAGCCAATACAGTGTCAATGATAGTTTTATCTTTCTGGAGCTCACTTGAAATCCCTAACCAGCCCCAACAAGTCTGATTTATAGCCTTGAGGGCCAACTCAAAGTCGTTTCTTAGTCTCTCTGAAGCAAACTTGATTGCCGTCCCATTTTGGCCAACAGCTACCTTAACAACAGGCTCGTAATCACGGAGTTCTCTAGAAGCAAATTTCAAGCTCCTGCCGTCAAGTATTACTGCTTGGAGAACAACCTCAAGGCTAGCCTGTATCTGAGGCGATGCCTGCTCCAGACACCACGGGTCAAACCTGATTGCCGCGAGACATATGTGCTTATCAGAGCGAAGCGCTTCGGATATATACCCTAATGCATATCGGTTACAACTGACCGCTTTGAGTGCAAGCTCATAGTTGTCTTTGAGGTTTTCTGATGCATATCGAAATGATCCGGGATAAATTTCCAGTAAACTCGACATAAATACGATACTGTTGATTTGGGGTTGTGGGGTTATGTTCAAACCAGTAACAATGGCACCAAAGAGAGCGTCTGGGGTCGTTATATTTGAAACACCGCGGCCAACATTGGTATCTGACCAGCAATGTAGAAGCTCAGTACGCTGGTCAGAACTCCAGGATATGGCTTTGTTGAGAAAGTGCTCAGAAATATTGTGAGACGTGCCCGAGTGGTCCAGTCTTCTCCAGAGCTTATCAGCCATGAAGACAAGGTAGAATGAGCGCGAAATACAAGCGATACGCAAATAACTTACGGGGTTTGGCTCAATAAACTGCGCTATCAAATTGATAGCCTCTAATGGGATACTCATCGGTGGTGGTAGTTACGTTCAAACTCAAACCCCGCCTGCAAATGCTGCGGTGCGACAATACTGATCGAGGCGGCCCCCAGCACTAAAGTAACGCTATCGAGTGAGACAGCGAAGGAGATCTACAAGACACCACCCATTTTTGCTTTGCAAAGCTTTCTCATTATGCACCATACATCTGCAATCTATGGCTCTGCATGAGTCTTACCCAACGACCAAGACTCGGAAACGATTACACAGGGGCAAGGATTACCAATATTCAAGTGCTTCCTACACTGCATGGTGCTTCTGGCTAGCTATATGGTAAGCGAATTTACATGCCCGGGGACTTGAATTTAAAGAAATCATGGCATCCCTCGCTAGCCAAGAATAAGCATAAAGTAGAATTAGCTGAAAAATCTGCAGTTGAGGACCTTAGAGCTAAAGAAGCCCGTGCCGCTGAGATCCAAAAGATCAGAGAGTTGGAGGAATTGAAAGCATTACAATCTGGAACCCCTTCTAAGGTGAGGTGGATCTATGAAGAGTCAAAGGAGCCGGCCGGCAAAAGTATGGAGCAGGAGTTCAGGAAGCTTCTAAAGAAAAAATCCTTCAAGAAACCAAAATCCAAGCTAGACAATGAGGGGTCGAGTGGCCCTGTGAAAGCAAGCTCAGTCAAGAGTAAAGCAGATCCGATGAGCAAGTTTCTCAACAGGTAAAGCATCAAGCAAGATTCTAATCTATGCTTTCATCGACCAAAGACAGCATGCATTTCCTTCATTCATGGTATTTTGAGTAAATAATTCATAATGATATCTACGTCGCTTAGCTCAAGCCTGCCAGAAAACTACTAGCACTTTTGACCCAGACTAAATTACCATCTAATTCAATACTCATTGCTGCCCTTACGTTTTCGAGATCACGGGCAGGGCACCGAATAGTGCACTCTTTGTCACTACAGTGAAGAATGTCGAGTTGCACAGCTTGTCCCATTACACCAGCGAATCTTTGCATTGCTGTGCTTGTTGCAAGCCTCCAACTCAAGGTATCTGATATCTGCTCACTGCAACAAAGCCGCAAATAACTGAAATCAGGGTCAAGAGCTCTCATTCTGTCAGCATGAAAAGAAAGCGGCCGAGTCCCAAGCGAAGTTGGTTTAAGCATCGGTATGAACTTTTCTCAAAATACGATGAGGGGATTCGCATTGCTGAGAAAATGTGGTTCAGTATCACCCCAGAAGAGGTCGCAATGACTGTAGCCCAAAGGGTCAAAAAGCGATGGCCCAAAGCTACAACAGTGATAGATATCTGTGGGGGAGCAGGAGGTAATTCTATTGCTTTTGCCCGGCTTGGGTACAGAGTGATTTATATCGATATAGACCCTCTTGTTCTCCAAGATGCAGCCCACAATGCAGGCATTTACGGCTGTAGAAACATTGAGTTTCATTTAGGCGATGCTTTGAAATTGGATTTAACAGAGCTGGTAGATCCAGACTTCACTGTGGTTCATACCTCACCAGAATGGGGCGGTCCTACATATAAGAATCAGCAAGTGTTTGATGTTGAGCAGTGTGCACCACCTGCGGGTCAACTGTCTAAGACCCTATTAGATCAAGGATTCAAGCGTATTTTGATGTTTTTACCCGCGAAAAGTGATTCTAAACAGCTTACAACCCTAGGCGCCTCGGGTCTAGAGCACTTGTATGTTGCACGCAAACCGGAGGCGCTCGCCATTAATGCAATTTGGAAAACTCTCGAGGATGATAGTGAGGATAAGAGTAGCTCTGATAGCTCTGATAACTCTGATAGCTCTGATAACTCTGATAGCTCTGATAGCTCTGGTGGGTGACAGCAATGAACTGAAGGTAATGGACAACGTGCGCCGTGCGCACTCTACCAAATAACGCGGTGGCTCTAAATTATTTAGCGAACCTTCCTGCATTGAACAATCTTGAGCAACTTGTTTCATGACGTGTACTGGACTTATGTATATTATATATCCCTCGACATTGTATGTCTGCAATGAATAGTTCCACGCTCTGGTAAGCCAAATCACTGCTAAGTCCCAAAACTAGTACTGCGACATATACACATTACTCATGTCGTTATTTAATAGCCTACAGACGGCGGTATCTGATTTACAACAGCGTGGACTTGTTTTAGCTGCGCGCTGGGCTGCAGAGGCTGCACAAGGCATGGAAACACCCGGCGAGCCCTTGAGTAGTTTCCCTGGTTTACCAATCCAGACTCTTGTGGGTAAATCATACTTCGATTGTCACGAATACGATAGATGCTGGTATAATCTAAAAAACTCACAAGAAAAAATAGGGAGGTTTCTTTGTTATTATTCGCGTTACCTCGCGGGTGAGAAGCTAAGGGAAGATAAGCCATTCGAGAGTAAGACCACCAAAACCAACCCTTATTTGAGTGATATTTACGAGTCTATCAAGGAAAGTAATGATCCATTCATGCTATATCTCCAAGGCATCATTCTGAGACGCACTAATCAGGAGGATATGGCAGTTAAGGTGCTCTCGAGAAGTTGTTGTGAATACCCCTTCAATTGGAGTTGCTGGCAAGAGCTCCTCATGTGCTTTAGAACCCTGAATGACTGCGTTGAGACCGTCTCTCAGGCCACTTCAGAGGTTGCACATTTCGATGTCATGTATACATTTTTTTTGTTACACGCCAAACAAGAGTTTTATCAACCCAAAGATAGCGCTGATAATGCTCTTGCTAAACTCAAAAAAGTCTTCCCAAACTTCCTGTTTTTGGATTCGCAGTCTGCGCTACTCCACATCCATAATGTTGAGTACGAGGCGGCAGAACAAATATTCGAGAAGATCATTTCCGTGGACCCGTATCGACTCGAGGACCTCGACATTTACTCTAATTTGCTATATGTGACTGAGCAGAGACCAAAACTCGCACTCATAGCCCAGGAGGTCGTCAAGACTGACAAGTACCGCGCTGAAGCATGCTGTGTTGTGGCAAATTACTATTCCCTTCGAGGAGAGCATGAGCAGGCTGTTGAATATTATAAACGTGCCCTGATATCCAATCCTAATTACTTGTCCGCGTGGACGCTTTTGGGCCACGAGTTTGTTGAACTCAAAAACACACATGCTGCAATTGAGAGTTACACCACAGCTGTAAATATCTGTAAACGTGATTTTAGAGCTTGGTATGGCCTTGGCCAAGCATACGAGGTCCTCGATATGGCTTCATACGCTCACTACTACTACCAGAGGGCCTTGGCCTTATCTCCTGGTGACTCTCGGATCTGGAGTGCTTTGGCGAATTGTTACGAGAAAATGCGGGACTTTGAGCAGAGTGTTAGAACATATGAGCTGGCACTCAAGGTTTGCAAATGTGATTCCTACTTTTTCTTCCGACTTGGCCACCTTTATGACGACAAGAAAGAATACAAAAAGGCTCAGGTCTATTATGAGTTGTGTATCTCATACGATGAAGATGATGATGAAGACGAGGTTAAACCACAAGCACGCCTCTGGCTTGCTAGGAATGCTGCTCGGTCCCAAAAATGGGCCGAAGCACTAGAACATGCCAATGCCATCGTGAATGCCAAATTTAATAGCGGACTCGAGGAAGATGCCAGAGTGATTGTTCGCGACGCAATGTATCACGTGAATAGATCAGGTCAAGATACCTAGTTGGTTGATCTAAACGACTCGAGGCGCAAATAAGTGGGGCGATTTTGCTACTATAGCGTACTAGTACAACATGCATATATATAAATAAAAGGCAAAGTAAATTTGGAAGTCTTGAGGCGAAAATCATCGAGGGAGAAAACCGGGTGTAACCTCAAGAAAGCGCAATTAGGTTTCTTATGACTCAAGGCTCGTCTGGTAGTTTCTCTCCAAGCTTATTCTGCTCAACCTGGCCGCAGTCGATGCCTTGAGCTTCCAATTCTGCTCTTATCCGCTTATTCTCATCAGCAACCTCTAGAATGAATTCGTAAACATTCTGTAAAACTGTTGCTTTGGGAAGGTTTGGTGGTGCGTCTTTTACCGATGGCACTAGAGAGCACATCTCCTTAAAGTTATGCGAGATCAAGTCACGACGGCGCTTTTCACTATTAATGTGATTGATCCGTACCTGATTTTCAGTGAGGTATTCTCTTTTTTGCTTCAAAGAGGCTGACGTCTGAGGATGCGCTGGCAAGGGCTCCGACGGGGACCTGGTTCGCGATCTTTTGGGCTCTAGTTGTGGGGCAGAGGAGTTCTCGAGATAGTTGGGAGGTGACTGGTTAGAAGTGTATCTACTAGCTGCCACATGTGCCATACAGGCAGATGAGAATGCCTGTGTAGTACTGAACTTGGAAGCTCCGCTCGAGACATGAACTCCATGGAGCGGCGTTGCTACCGCCGTTGGAGTCAAGGGTATACTGGGAGCGGTTGAGTAGCTTTTAAGCTCGTAACCTTTTATGTCGTAGTTTTCTGGAATTGCAGGAACAATGTGACCGCCTGCTCCAATCACCCCTTCTGCGGGTCCCATATTTGGCGCCGCTGCTGGTGGCATATGTGTGCTCGCCTGTGGGTGTTGACCGGGCAGAACCTGACTCAGATTACTGTTTGCGTCCATGAATCCTCTGTAAAAGTCGTTAGAAATTTTGTTTTCGCTGTGATAGACGGCGTATGAAGCTCTTGGCTGGTACGGCCCTGAAACAGAGGATCCTGAAAAGTGCTGGTCGAGCCATTTGATTTCATTTGATTCAGCAGCTCCTTTAGGATCATCGAGCACATTATCCAGGAATTTCGTGAACACCTGCTGCTCTTGGTCGTTTAAGAGCGCGTCGGTACCTGCAGCGGGACCCGCAGCTTGAGCACCACCCACAACCTTGGCTTCTCCATATATTTTTGAAAAAAGCGTGTACGCTTGATCGAAATTATCTGGAAGCTCATCGAAGGCATCCATGGTGTGCAAAGTAGGAGTGAGCATGTGATTACGCCACGGTGGTACGTAGTACATGTGGCGAGCGGGGATAGGAGAGTGATGTGGGGTAGCGAAGCGGTCTCTGCTTCAGCTATAGGTCTACCCTTGGTATTTAAGGGTGATCAGTACTTGCTGACGCTATATTTCAGGTAATTTCGTGGCATCCTATATGCAAGGATGAGATATATTGAGAGTTACCGCCCATTGACTCTAGTAGGGTATTGGCTGACCAGTGACGGCGGCACGCCTTGGAAGTGTAGTCAAGCTGGGGATTATCTGAAATATGAAATCCAAAAGTGCATCTCTTTTCCTCTCCCGAATCCCCATGGTCCCTAAATAGTCGCTCTGCATAAAGAGTTCATCGCTCGGTTATGCATGCATGTCTCTTATTAGCGAGAAACGCTCATATTGTGGTCATCTTACCTTAATAATCCACATTTTGTGTTATAAGTAACTCACTACTTTGAATTAAAGACTGCAAGACCAAGAAAACCCTGTATATATTCTGCTTAAGGTCCTCGATCTCCATTTCACTTGTCTTGTCTTGCATGAGCGATTACCTGCACTGCCCAGTGCGCATGTCTCAGCTGTCACTAAAAAGCTCGGTTAAGCATAAATTTGTTGACAATAGTAAAATACATAAACTTGATAAGCAATCGGTGTTTCAAAAGAAACATTTGATACTCTACAGGTTCATATTTTTTCAGGTAGGAGGAGGAGGAGCCTTCAGCGATAGACAAGGGAGTGATGCGGTACCCCTACCCAACTACATGATTCCCTTGGGGAGGTGGAAACGATCGATAGCTACAGGTGTAGTCCTGGTATTTCTACTAATAGGAGCCGGGTTTCTGTTCACAAATCAGGGTATTAACTACATTAAACCTAGCAGCTCAGCCCATGCTTCTCCAAGCTCTCCAGGCCTCCCGCCGGGAGAAGCGCCCAAGTCGCAATCAGAGCCCTCGTCTCAGCAGCAGAGCGATAGCAACACAGAAACTGAGGGCTTAGAACAGATTCCAAGCTACTGGACACATGAAGATATTGAAAACTTGGAGCCAAGTGTCTGGGAGGACTGGAATACCCTCCATGAATGGCCGAATCCCAGATTCCCCACCATGGACGAACGCACTCGTAACGAGAATTCCGATGTTTGGCGTAATTCGGATAACATTATGCCTCAAGATATGGGTGTAAAGGGTTTATACCGTTACAAGCCTCGCGAGAGATCGAGCTTCAAATCGCCGGGCCAGTACTTGCGTGCTGCATTACCCGGAGACTTTCGAGCCAACTCTGATAAAGCCTTTTTCATGTTTAAAACAGGCGCAGATACTCAGTGGTACCGTATGCCTATTCATTTCATGACTGACCTAGCATTTGTGGAAAACTTTGCTCTATACTCGGATAGCCCTGGTAGTATTTTCGGCCACGAAGTGATTAATATTTTAGGAAAAACACTTCCTGATGAGATTATCATGAGCAACTGGGAATTCGAGAAATACCGGGCGCACCTTCAATCACACGACGAGCACTGGCACTGGCCCCCTGAAAGAATGGGAGGCAATGGAGGCTGGGAACTTGATCGGTTCAAAAATATCCCCATGCTGTGGGATGCTTATCAAAAGAACCCCAACTGTGACTGGTATGTTTGGGTGGATGACGACTCGTACGTTTTCTATGATAACATGATGAAATGGCTTGAGACTATGGATCCTAATGAGCTCATCTATACTGGGGCACTCACCAGCACCTGGTTTGAGGAACGTGATTGGTATTTTGCTCATGGAGGTTCGGTAATTGTAGTATCCCGTGGAATCGCTGAGGCTCTTTTTGGCCCAAAGAGGCGCCATAATCTCACTAATAAACAATTCCTGGATAAATGGGCTAATCGTACCGTACCAATATGCTGTGGTGACGCTATTTTAGGTATAATGCTCGGCGAAGAGCTGGGTGTAGAGCTTTATACCCACCCAGCGTTTGGCGAGTGGATTCGATATGGTCAGCCGTTCCAGGGTGAGCCTCTTTATGGTGTTGTACTCGCTAAAGAAAGATTGTGTGTTCCAATTTTGACATGGCATCATATGAGACCTCATGACATGGAAGTTGTCTGGGAGTATGAGCGCTTATGGCCCCATGATCGCTGGATCACTTATGATGACCTTTATCGTGACCACTTCCTACCTTATATTGTCGAGGAGCGTCCTAACTGGAAGATTTCAGATGCCTCTGGATTCCCCGACAGATTCCCTGAAGATGGGAAGGCAGCTACAGATCACGTTACAATGAATGGCAACGATTATCGCCCCGCATTCAGCAAAGAAGAGTGCAAACGCTACTGCGCTGATAAAGAGGACTGCTATGCCTGGACTTGGCACACTGATTTTTGTATGATCACACATGCAGGATTTGTTTTCGGTTCCGCTGCAAGTCATTGGAGTGGACAAGAGGATGGTTGGTATAGCGGATGGATGGTCGACCGTATTCGTGAATGGAGAGCGGAATCACCTTGTGATCCTTTACAGAAAGTGAATGGTGTGTGGAATGACAATGATCAGTCGAGTGAAGGCTGGTATATTCGTCGACTCCGTGAATCTAAGCGCAAAATGGTCGCTGAAGAGGATTCAACCATTTGATGCAATGCACTAGATTTTGTGTCTTTTCATGACTGCAATAGAGAATTTGGACCCACCTTCCCCCCCCATAGATAATTTATTTTAGATACCCTTAATAAACCGCTGAATTATGTTCTTTTCTAGGAGCATCCGAGCTTCAGTAAAGTACCTTAGCGATGAAGGGACTGATTAAAAGCCATAGAGCCGCTATTATACTCGATTATACTTTAGACACTGTACGCGTCAGTCAAGCACTTACAATTCTATGATTCAAGAACCGCTGGTTTATCGTCGTGCAGTGTGTCACTTGCATTCTGTATCTATTTTTCATATGGTTGGGCTGTCGCGTTTGCTATTCCGCGATTATTTGAGTTTTCTGAAATGCGCTGTGCACATTCTGGCACCTCGTGCCTCAAGTCACCAAAAAGCCGAGTAATATCACCGACCATACGATTACCAGCCAGTCTAGTTGCTTAATTAGGGTCTGTATTCGCTGCTTTTGTGCCGGACTTTCGCTTCCTAACCTCCTTTCATGGCGGTCCTACCCTCATTTGCACTTGATTCAAATCGAGTCTCAGGCGAGCCCAAAAGTGGGTGAATACAAAAGAATAGAGGAGTCGGGGTGATTCAAAAAGTCTATAGAGAATTTCGTGGAGAGTATTCCATAATTTAGGCTACTGGTAATGCCCGCAGGTGCAGTTCTGGCTGATAAGCTGAGCATGACACTTTATCATTGGGCCAACTATTTACAATAGCTATATTCAAGCACGAAACTAACGCCAACCTCCCTACACGGCGAATTATCCTGCTCTTGTGACAACCAACCAGCCCCCGTTAACACCCCATGGCGATAGTATTAACACCCTCGCGCCATTGACATTTTTTTCTTCAAATGGCTCCAATCGCTAGAGCGGAGAATATTCTCCAGCGAGCTGACGAGCTTGTCAAGATGGACAAACAAAACAGTGCACTTGAGCTACTTTACGACACCATCAACTCCAAGCGTACTCGTTTCGTCGCCCTTGATACTCAGGAACCTTTGATGCTCAAGTTCATTGAGCTCAGCATCGACCTGCGGGCTGGTAAGAATGTGCGTGATGCTCTTCACCAGTACAAGAAAATGACCGTTGGTACCAATACTCAGGCTTTAGCTACCGCCGTTGAGACTTTTCTTGCTGGGTGCCGTAAAAAGGTCGCTGAGGCTCAGGCCACTGCCAAACAGATTGAGATCGATGAGGAAGATTTAGAGGCAGAGCAGAGCCCTGAGGACCTGCTCATGGCTACTGTCTCGAGTGAACAAAAGGGCACTGATAGAGAGGTTGTCACCCCCTGGCTGAAATTCTTGTGGGAGGGTTACCGCAGCGTCTTGGATGTTTTGCGTAACAACAACAAGCTCGAGCAGCTTTATTCCAAGGTGGTTAATGAGGCCTTTCAGTTCTGCCTCAAGTACCAGCGCAAGACTGAGTTCCGTCGTCTCTGTGAGCTGCTTCGCAACCACCTTGTCCAAGCAGCACAGCAGGCCAAGCAGGCCACCACCCCTCAAACCAACCCTATCGATATTAATGATCCTGATACTTTGCAGATGCTCATTGGTATCCGTTTTGAGCAGTTGAAGGTCGCCGTGAATTTGGAACTGTGGCAAGAGGCTTTCCGCTCTGTTGAGGATATCCACGTCTTATTTTTGGCCAGCCGCCGTCCCATCAAGATCAATTATCTGGCAACTTATTACGAGACTTTGGCCAAGATTTGCGCTGTCTCCAATAACTACCTCTTCCACGCCGCCTCCTGGGCCAAGTACTACGGAATGGTTTATAATACCCGTGAGACCGCTCCTGAAGGCGAGCTCCAGCGTATTGCCAGTGTTTTCTATCTGAGTGTTCTTTGTATTCCCGGTGATGCTGGGTCCAAGGTCACCGCCGGCCAGAACCGTCTCACTACTCTCCTCAATATGGGCCGTGTTCCTACTCGTGATGCATTGATTGCTTTTTCGCTTTCTAAGAACATTCTTAATTATGTGCGCCCCGAGATCCGCGACCTGAACCGTCTCCTTGAGGCTGACTTTCACCCTCTCACCCTCAAGAAGCGTCTCGCCCCTATTCTTGAGAGTCTTGGTAAGGTCAAGGTCTTCCACCCTTATGTTAAGCCCCTTTTGGATGCTGTTGTTAACCGTACTTTCCTTCAGTTGGCTCAATCGTATACAACTGTCCGCCTTGACTTTATTTTTGAGATCTTGTCGTTTGCTGCTCCCTTTAATCTCTCCAAGCTGGAGATCGAGAAAATGCTCGTTAGAGGCAACCAAAAGGGTGCTTTCAAGGCACGCATTAACCATCAGCAGGGTAGCGTTACCTTTGTTGACTCTTTAAGCACCAATGAGTCCAACAGTATTGAGGATGTCTTGCAGTCTACTCCTGCCACTCTTATTCGCAACAAGCTCTCCTCCTTGGCTACCTGTGTCCAGGACGTATATCCTCAGGTTGATGAGGTCGAGATGCGCCGTGTCACTGCCGCTCGTAAGGAGCTTTTGACGGTTGCAGAGCGTGGTCTCATCAAGGAGAACAGTGAATTCCTCAACCGCAAGAAGCTTCAGGAAGAGCGCAACAAGGCTGCTCAAGCCGAGAAACGTCGCGCCGAGCTTCAGGCTTCCAAGGAGCGTGCTGCCAAGTTGGCTCGTGATCAAGAAGAAGAAGCTGAGCGCCATGTCCGCGAACAGCGTGAGCAGGAGCTTGCCCTTATCCAAAAGGAGCAAAAGGCGGTCGAAGACGGCAAGAAGCTGAAGATTGCCAATGAGCTCAAGGGTAAGGTTGACATCGATGTGGACAACCTTGATAAGTATACTTACGAGGAGCTCTACAGTATGCAGGTTGACCAGCTCAGCAAGCAGTCCACAGAACTCCGTGATCGTATGCGCGGAATTGCTCGTAAACAGGACTATTATGAGCGTGCATATCGCCTCAAAGAAGCAGAGCTTTGGAAAAAAGATGCCGATGAGCAGGCCGCCCGTGATCTCAAGATTCATGAGGCACGCTCTGCTGCGATTAGATCTGCGGCCAAGGCTAACTTCGAGCACGTCCAGGCCTCGTATGAACGCTATGCCCGCATGGTTCCCATCTATAAGACCTTTGTTGGCGAGGTTCTTCAATCTCGTCAAGCTGAGTTCGAGAAAACAAAGGCCCATAACGACAAGGCTCTCGAGGAGGCCAAACAAGAGCGTATTGAAAAGGAGATTAAGCGTCGCGAAGCAGAAGCTAAGCTTGCCAATGAGCGCGAAGAGGCGTTCAAGAAGCAGCAGGCCGAGGAGGAAGAAAATCGCAAATCACTCGAGGCTAAGCGCGCAGCCAATAACCCATTCGGTGCTGCAAGAGCAGGCGCCCCTGCTAGACCTGCTTCCAATGCATACCAGCCTCCCGCTAGAACACCCAAAGCGTCGCCCTTCGGAGGTGCCAAGCCTGTCGCAACAGGTTCAGGCGCTGGTGCAGCCAAAACCTCTGTCTTTGGTAACGCCAAGCCAGTTGATGTTGAGGCTAAATCTGCTGCTGCTCCCCCTCCTACTCCCGCCCCCAAAAAGACTGGTGCTTCTCCTTTTGGTGCAGCCAAACCAGTCAAGACTGGTGGTTCTCCATTTGGCGCTGCCAAACCAGTCAATACTGGAGCTGGAACTGAAGCAGGCGAGAATGCCGAAAACAAGCCCGCTAGATTCGTTCCTAGGCACTTGCGCGATAAAAAGTAAATAGTTACATGTTTATTTGTTACTCATACTCATAGCTGATTGTAATTACATCTGTATCCGGTATTGTACCATTTGGCGAGAGATTTAACTCTAGAGATCGCTATGAACTAAAGTTTCTTGTTGCTCAATGTCGTTGTCATTGAATTTAGCTTCAGGAGGGATACAAGCAGCAGGACTGATCATGTCAATGGAATAAACGCATTTTTCAATTTCCTCGACCTTGAGTAGCTCATTTGTCTCTCCGCAGCGCACCAAAATGTTAGCACTACGGGCGGGACCATTCCAGCACTGAGCACCATTGGTGTATTTGAACACCAAGTGATCATCAGCAATCTCGTGAGACTTGTAGTTACCAAGGACTGAAAACTGACCATTACCGCGCTGTGTGGCTTGCTTGTAGTAGCACACCTCATACTCGTACTCGCCAAAGCCTGTCTTGACACATACGTTTTGGAGTGCCCTGAGGACATCATCAGGGCCATTCAGAGTTTCAAAGCTCGATTTGAGCTCATCCAGTTTGCGATAACTGTCTTCGATCTCTCTATTTATTCTTTCAATTACCTCTGTGGCCTCGCTAAGTTTCTTTGGCTGAGTCTTAGGTTTCGGGGCAGGAAGAATGGAATTCTCTACAAGCCACTCAGTTGCTCTATTGGACAGCTTACCCCAGTAGCCCTTGGGCTCATGAATTGGCTCTTGGTGAAGGGAGGTAAAAAGGGTATCCAGATAGTCAATGGTGTCATCAGCAGTAAGAGGCAAAAGTACAAGCTTTTCAGCTTCTTGGATTTTTTCACCATTGGCGCTACCCCTTGCATCCTCAAAAGCGTTAATTGCCTGCTTCACGGCCGGATCGTTGAAGTTGGGGTTATAATCGCGCTTCATCAAATCGAGTACTGTTTCAAGATTTTCAGCATAGATACGCTTATCCGTGTATCCCGTTTTTAGAGTTTCAAGCATTCCATATGCCATTTTAATCATCTGCCGAGCAGCCTCTAGCTGCTTCTCGAGATCAGGGTCGATGCCTCCACTGAGTTGACCCTTTTTGTTGAGCTCCTTCAGCTCTTCCAGCTGTACTTCCGCTTCATGGTGCTGTACTTTTTTGAGTTCAATCTCTTGCTCAAGAGAGTTGATCTGGTCCTGAAGATCACTGCGAAGCTGCTGAGCATTGGCGACAAGTACTTCGCGAGCTTTGAGTCCTGCGTTGAAATTTGCTTGCTTCTCAGCTTCAAGCTTGGCTTTTTCGGCGGCAATCTCAGCGCATCTGTCGGGACAAAGACCTGGCTTTTCATCACTGCCATCACAGCACAAATCATAATCACACTTGCCGTCATTCACAAATCGAGAAGGAATGAATGAGCCTACATGACCTTTATTTGCGCACCAAAACTTACTCTTGGAGCAAGCAGAAGTGCCTGGCTCGTCACTACCATCGGGGCAATCGCAGTAGTCGTCGTTGACCCTATCGTAGGGGATCTTAATGGACGGGTCGCTCACACAATGGAAAAATCCATTATAATTTCTGTATTGTGCGGCATCTTTGGGATGAACACCTTTGATATGAGCGGAAACAACCGACAACACAGCCGCACCGTACAGTAACTTCATGGGGTAATAAGCACACCTCACCACCCTTTTAGCCACAGTTTGATGGTGACTTACAGTGCAGTCCTCCCAAGAAAAGAATTAGATAAGACTTATGGATATTTTCTCTATAGTGGAATTTCAGACTGATCCGAGGACTGCAGTGGCTGATTTAAATCAGTACCTCGAGCAAGGCATGCCAGCAAACATTCGTAAAGGTGAAACCCGGGAAAATGCTGAGGATCCTCTCGAGGGCCTCTTGCATACCCTTTGCCTCAATACAACCTCTGGCAATCTGGAGCTTGCACAACAACTTTTGAATCTTACTCTTGAATATGGTGCACAGTGGAATCTTCTAAATAGCAAAAATCAGACCGCAGGCTGTATTTGCTGGGAAAGAGGAATACCCGAGCTTTACCAGAGAATCTTATCTCAGGGTGTTGCATCTGAGGTGTTTCTAAGGCGTATGACCGAAGAAATACCTGAGGAGAATCAGGAAATGGAATCTGGTGAAAATGACGGGGAACAAAGAACCAAGCGTATGCGTCCAGATCGCTCAACCGATGAGCCAGAAGCCAACGTAAAGCATTACCTTCGCTCCAATCTCACTTTTACAGACTCTAAACTTACTACTGATCAACAGGATGGTGTGATGATGGACTGGGAAACCCCAATCATGGAGAAAAGTGCGCAACTTATCACCAAGCCAGGTGGAGTAGTGATGAATGTTGGATTTGGAATGGGAATCATTGACAATTTTATACAGAGATTGGGCCCAAAGAATCATTATATCGTAGAAGCTCACACTGGGGTTCTCAAGAAGATGCGCGAAGATGGATGGTATGACAAGCCCAATGTAACTGTTCTCGAGGGTGAATGGAAAAAAGTTTTGCCAGAGCTTCTCTCAAAGGGTATCACTTTTAGTGGTATCTATTACGATACGTTCAGTGAGCATTATACTGACATGCTCGAGTTTTTCGATTTCACATGCGGTCTCTTGGATTTTGGGGGCACATTCTCTTTCTTTAATGGTCTCGGGGCGGATAAGCAAATCTGCTACGACATCTACAAACAAGTCACTCAGATTGATCTCGCAGAGTATGGTTTCAAGGTCGAATTTGAAACGATTCCCATTGATATGCCCGAACAAACCTGGCAGGGTATTAAACATAGCTACTTTGAGGTCAAGGAATACGCACTTCCGAAAATTACATTCAGGTTGGATTAAGTGCTGCTATATGTTAAATAAATCAGCTCACAATGTGAAAATGAGAGCATAGAAGAATCTGATGGGCGAGAGCCATTTAGCACCATTAGATTGTTGTGGGGCCACCTGGGTATCACTGGGTACCTCAACTGGCACTGTATTCACGGACTCAGTGGAAGGACCAGCTGTGGTGGGGCTTGGGGCAGCCTCATTAGTAATACTAGATGATGGAGTACTGACAGCAGCATCAGCAGTGGAAGTAGAAGAACTGGAAGAAGGTACAGCAGAGGAGCTGCTATGGGATGAAGTTGAATGCTCTTCCTCTTGCTTGCTACTCGAGCCGGGAACTACCTTTATGGCATAAGCCTGGGGCTCATGAGGCTGATCTTGCGAGGTAAGGTCCTGCATTGGCTTTCCAAGTTTTTCTGCTCTTGTGTTGAGAATAACTTCCAAAGCGGACATTTGTTCACCAAGACCATATACACCATCCCAGCTACCCTTAGACCAGTCTTGGCCACAAGTTTTTCCATCAGACCCACCAGAGCATGACTTGGCTGCAAGGTTTGCATTGTTTCTGAGGTGCTTCTGAACTTCATCTTCGTATTCAGGATTGAAAATGACAAGATGGCCCAAAAAGCGAGAAAACGGGGCGCGGAAGCTGCGCTGATCGTTGTTGCACTGATTTTGAGGCTGGCAGCTGGGCTCAATCATAGCCCTGGTATCATCATTGGTGAAGAAGATCTTGTCGGCACGTTCCCAGGCCATGGAAATGCGCTCAGCCCAAGTATCTTGATCTTGCAGCAAGTCGTGTAAATAAGCCATTCCACTAATGAATACACCGTAGTTGTACGACCATTCAGCAGTAGAGATCTCTTGACAATTTGTCTCAGTTCCGGCACCATCAAAAATGTGATAAACCGTCTTTGAACTAGGCTCGGTAATAAGCCCAACTTCGGTCATCCAGTCATAAATCTTATAGGCCCAGTCAACATAGGTCTGGTTATGGGTGTACCGAGCTAAACGAGCGGCTAAGTTGAACATGCAGCCTGTGGAGACAGAATTCTTGTAATTGTACCCCTTATTCCAATCAAAAATCTGCCAGCGAAGACCACCACCACATTGAGGATCCCACCGCGTGACCATCTCATCGAACACATTCTGAGATAATGAGACCCACGTTTTGCCGTCGGGGGGTGGCTTGAAATTGCGCTCTGCTGCTTCCATGGCAAACATCGCCCAGTATCCCTGGTCATCGTTTCCCTCGACCATGGTTTGATTTGCAGTGATAAAGTTCCAATTATCACCACTCTGGGCGAGCAACGACTCGTAGACCACCTCATCATACTGATCATCACCAGTGATCAATCCATAAGTGAGCAGCCCACTTAAAGCAGATGCAGACTGCCACCAGTAATATGGAGGACTCATGACACCGACGGTACCTCCATAGTGTTGGCCATCATAGTAGTCAAAGACACCAGCGGCGATCTGTTTAGTGGCATCATTGAAGCTTTTGTCGTCATCCAAGTCCAATTCTACGGCAAGAGCACCCGAGAGTATAACTGCAAGCCCGAGCATACCCTCTTGCGAAAATTGCCTGCTCTTATATATGTGTTTCCAGTGCTGGGAGTGCTGTGCATGAAGGTTAGGGGTGGGCGGTGTATCTAAAAATATGGGACCTTAATCTTAGTTAACATGTATTTATGAACCATCCGTCAATATTACACTATTAATTTATTCTATAAATTAGAGGAAGCCATCATTTACAGGCTAATTAGCTAAGTTACTCTAATCGTAGTGGTGCATATGCTTGCATATAGATGCATTTGAGGGGGGCGAGGGCCTGCGAGTGAAAAGCGGAACACAAGCATCAGAATGTATACATTGTAATATGATGAAAGTATTCATCAAGTCTATTGTATTCTACGGAATTGATGAATGCTTTCAGCCGGTGCATCTCAGCCTGATAAATTATATATTTCACAGGAACAAATTAGCTCAAGTGATAAATATAAAGCTGTAAAGGCGGCTTATATACTCGTGCTCTAGTGTATCTTCCTGAGATAGGTCATTGATATACTGCATTAATTTTTCTCTTAACTGTGCAAGTAGAACTAGCCACTGAGTGTGCCCCCTTCCTCATGTGGTCAAACTGTGTGGCCACGCTAAAAAAACCGGAATAGTATGCTGTTTGATACTATTTGCGACATTGAGAATTCATGAACAGTTTAACCAGATTTCAATGATCTAGGAGGGAATTGTCGTGAGCAATTTTCCATACAAGAAAATCCAATTATTGGTGTGGGGTGCGCATTAATCTGCGGTGCAGGAACGCGGCTAGAGTGCATTAAATGTAGAAGATGCCACCTCAGAGGCAGATGAGGGGGCTGAAACAGTGGGCATGAAATAAATCCTCGGTACAATATCCCAATAGGTTGAAGGTCTCAGAGGCCGGCCAATTCTTTGATGGAGGATGCGGTGATTAGAGTTTTTTCCACAAACGAAAAAAAGTCTAGAATTATAAGCTCTATGTACTTTTTTAATACACCCAAAAAAAAATCTCAAGAACCGTTGCTGCAATCTTGGCAAACCAATGCTATCTGCACCTACCTGCGGATGCACGTTAATTAAGCCCGATTTTGCCAAGTAAAAAGCCTATATTTGAGATCCAATCAAAAATTGACTTTTGCTCTATTGAGCATATAAAATTGTTTGGAGTATCTGTGCTTGCTGCAAGAGTTTATTTGCCCCGCTTTCAGGCACTTGAGGGACCAGCGCTAAGACTTACACTTAGAGTGGGGGCCAGTGGGGAACCTAATGAATTATACAGGCACTATCTGGATTGGTTATACATTGAGCCTAATCAAATACAAAAATCAATAGCAGAGTTTGGAACCCAATCACCCAATCATAGCGGTTTATAAAGACCCATCAAGTCTATTCATGAGCCAAGCCTCTTTCGGAACTATTCCTGGTGCACTTGAACTATAAATGGTCAATTACGGATAAGAATTATTGAATCAAGTGGGAAATCCACAGATCCAGATCAACCTGGGATGTGACCACCTTGAACCGCGAGACAATTTGCACATTTGTTTACAGGCTCAATGCTGTAGCCCTCATTTTCAGTTGTCAAGTATTTCATGTGACTTGGATTATCCAAAATCCAATCCCCATGAGTATAGAGACCTTTACGCCTTCCAAATTAGAAGGGGCCTACTTATCAGCCCACTTGCAACCCTGACCCTAGGTTTTCTCTTCAGCCTCACCTGAGTGTCGTATTCACGCTTACACACATACGCGATGGACATTCTTTCAACAGAAAGCCGCGTCATTTGGGCGCTTTATGGCTTTATTGCCCTTGTTCCTGGTGCAATTTTGCTTAATATTCTATGCCAGTTCGCATATCGCATCTTATACCCTCACCGTACGCCCCTCGTATTTTATATTTTCCCTTGGATCGGTAGTGCTGTCACTTATGGCATGGATCCCTATGGTTTCTTCGAGCGTAGTCGTCTTAAATATGGAGATCAGTTTGCTTTTGTTATGTGCGGTAAGGTGATGACCGTTTATCTCGGTCCCGGCGGCCATGATTTTGTCTTCAACTCAAAGTTGGCCGATGTAAGCGCAGAAGAAGCCTACAAACACCTCACAACCCCCGTTTTTGGGGAGGGTGTTGTATATGATTGTCCTAATTCAAGACTTATGGAGCAAAAGAAGTTCGCAAAGAGCGCTCTCACCCGTGATGCCTTCAAATCGTACGTCCCCAAGATCACGAAGGAGGTCCAAGACATGGTCCACTCCAACAAAACCTTATTTGGTGGTGAGAGCGGAAATCTCCGCTTGCTTGAAATGACTCCAGAACTCACTATCTACACTGCTTCTACCTGTCTTCTTGGCGACGAAGTTCGCTCCAGATTCTCTGCTCATACTGCTCAGCTCTATTCTGATCTCGACAAGGGATTTAAGCCCATCAATTTTGTTTTCCCCAATTTGCCTTTGCCTCACTATTGGGCTCGTGACCGTGCTCAGCGTGAGATCGCCAACACATACATGAAAGTGATCAAGCAGAAACGCCAAAATGAAAAGGATGGTGTGCATTCAAACGACCTCATTGATGGTATCATGAACAACTGTACTTATAAAGATGGTGTCAAGATGACCGACCGTCAAATTGCTCATCTCCTGATTGGTGTATTGATGGGTGGCCAGCACACCTCTGCCTCCACCTCAGCTTGGGCCATGCTTCACTTGGGCCAGAAGCCCGAGTACCAGCAGAAGCTGTATGATGAACAGCGCAAAGTAGTCGGGGTTGATGCACACGGTAACCTCAACGAGCTTACTTATGAGGATTTGCAGGAGATGCCTCTGCTCACCGGTGTAATCAAGGAGACTCTCCGCCTCCACTCTCCCCTTCACTCCATCTTCCGTAAGGTTATGCGTCCTCTTCATATTCCCGAGACTAAGTACGTTGTTCCCAAGGGCCACTATGTTATGGTTTCTCCTGGCTACGCGATGACCTCCTCGCGATTCTTCAAGGGTGCCGAGGAATGGATCCCTGAGCGCTGGTTGAATATCGAGGACGTTCCCCATGAGATGGTGGACTATGGTTTCGGCGAAGTTAGCAAGGGTGCTCACTCTCCTTACCTGCCTTTTGGCGCCGGCCGTCACCGTTGTATTGGTGAACAATTTGCCAGCCTCCAACTCGGCACTATTCTAAGTAATCTTATCCGCGAGCTCAAGTGGACATTGCCTGAGGGTGAGCCTTTGCCTGAAGTCGACTACGAGAGCATGGTTACCCTTCCCAAGAGCTATGCTAAAGTTGTCTACGCCAAGCGCCAAACCTAATTAATCAACTGGGTGTTTAGCAAACACAGTACATAATATCAACTCAAAGTAAGCCCCAAACTGTTCGTCACTTGGTAGATGAGAGCGAAGCGTAGCTGAATTTAGCGATCAACTTGACCTGAGTGAAAACTGCCAAAAAATCTCTCGAGGGAGAGTTGAACTCCCGACCTCAGGATAATTGTAAACATTACAGTCCCGCGCTCTAAACCAACTGAGCTATCGAGAGGTTAAGAGTGCCCCGGGCGAGGGTCGAACTCGCGATCTTCGGATTATGAGACCAACGCTCTAACCAACTGAGCCACCAAGGCAACACAGGTAGGATTCGGTGAGAGAATACAGATTCAAAATCCTAGTTTAAAAAAGCGCAATTTAAAGAGTGAGGGCGTGTTAAAAGCAATATTTAGAGCTGTAGTGAAGCAAACTGAAAATAGAATAAAAAAACGGCCTGTATACAAGCAAGCAGAATGTAATAGAACAAGAGAACACGTAGAAGCGCAATAGTTGCGCACGGGTTGAATTGACCCAGGTAATAAACGAAACAAAAAAAAAAACACCTCCAGAAACTATGCGCGCATAAGAACGCATGTTTCCTTACGAAACCTCGATAAAATATATGCGAGATGAGAAGAAAGACTTCGACTACATTTATCACAGGCTACAGCAGCTTTTCAAAGTTTTAACTTGTCATCAATATGTCAGTTATTGTCATTGTGAACTAGTTCCTCCATGTCGGAAGCCTATTTCATGCCTTGAAGAATTACCTACCGCTTCACGGCTATAGAAACTTCAGCTCTTGTATGGATAAGATTTATCTAAATTTGAATGCTAGCACGCTGATGTAACAGCTCCTTACGATTTACCCAAGGTGCCTCTTTACAACATGATTAGCGGCCTGACATAACTTATGAGAGTTTTGAGGCCTTTATCAAGAAAATACAAGTAGCCGGATCTGCAGGAAACCCCCGGCAGTAAGCGGGTGTTGACCTAATGCCATATCGATCAAGCCAGCGGACAAGTAGCCGCCAGAAGCTAACTCTGTGGAAATCCTAGCAAGAACCGATTTCAGCAAATAGATAGTTTAGGATAGATTATATTCTCAGAAGACCTGTACTCTAAAGGGACCCTCTTATCTATGTATGCCTCAGTAGTGTTCTAGTTCATGCTTGATATCAAAAGAATACTTGAAATTCACACACGAATTCACAATTCAACTACACGAATGAATTCTATTCAATAGCTTGAACGGCCCACCAGGTGCTGAGTGGTCCCCCTTGATGATCTTGGGTCGCCCACCGATGTGTTCAATTACATGATCAATCTCGTGGTGAAGCATGCTGGCAAGAAATACGATGTTTCACTGGCTGATGAGTCCAAAGGCCTCGATTTCAAAACTCAGATGGCAGAACTAACTGGAGTCCCCACAGAGCGCCAGAAAATTCTTGCCAAGGGTGGCCAGATCAAAGACGATGCGTTGATCTCCTCTTACGGGCTCGCGGATGGAGCTACACTCATGATGTTAGGTACTGCAGGTACCCTTCCAACAAACATTCCTAAGGTTGATCTTAGTGTGCCCAAGGAGGACGCGCCGGAACCCAACCCCAATGGTCTTACCAACATTGGAAACACCTGTTATGCTGCTTCGACCATTCAGGCGCTCCGCGCACTTCCCGACATTGATAATGCTATCCGCAATTATTCTGGAGAGTCGAAGTTAGTAAAGAGTCTCGGTGCTATGATGAAGCAGCTCGATAAACAGACTTTTTCACCCATTGTTTTCATGATGAGCTTGCGAGCTGCCTTCCCCCAATTCGATGAGCGTGACCCTCAAACCGGTATGCACAAGCAGCAAGATGCGGAAGAGCTCTGGACCCAGCTGAATGAGTCGTTCCGCCAAGCAGGAGTCGAAACCAACGACAAGATTTTACTCGATAGCTACTTCGAAGGAATGTTTGAAACCAAACTCACAAATACCGAAAACGAGAGCGAGCCTACAACCGAGCGTGCTGAATCCTGGAACAAGCTGAGCTGCCATATTACTATCACCACTAATTTCATGCGTGATGGTCTACTCAGTGGGCTATCAGAGAATCTTGAGAAGCACAGCGAAACCCTTGGTCGCGATGCTCAATATAAACTCACAAAAGAAATCTCACGGTTGCCCAAGTATCTCACTGTGCAAATGGTTCGGTTTTTCTGGCGCCGTGATACTCGCGAGAAGTCGAAGATTCTTCGCAAGGTCGCATTCCCCTTCACTCTCGATGTTTGCGATATGTGCACTCCTGAACTACGCAAAAAGCTTATTCCTGCTCGTGACGCTTTCCGAGAGATGGAGAGTGAGTTTGAGGATGCTCGTCGCATTGCTCGCCGCCAGCGCTACTCTAAGCTCAGCGTCAAGGAGGACAAAATCGAGGATAGCTTGCCGCTTGAAAAGCAAAAGGAGCTGGCGGAGACGGTCAAATCAAAGGTTGATCCTGAGCTAGCTCAGGACCCTAGCACCAACCCGTTTGGTGTGTATGAGTTGAGTGCCCTTATTACCCACCGTGGTCAAAGCGCTGATTCCGGTCATTACATCTCGTTTGTAAAAAACAATCGTGAAAGTAACTCCTGGTGGTGCTTCAACGATGACAAGGTAACCGTTGTTGATGAGGCCAAGATCGAGCAGCTCGCAGGTGGTGGAGAGAGCGACAGTGCATTGATCCTACTGTACTCTACTCCATCTATGGAGATGGGCTCGAAAAAATGATGATGTAGCATGCGAGCGCTGCTCCATTATTGATAGGGGAATTCAGTTATTAAATGGCATTGCCAAGTAAATTTACGTATCTATTTAGTGCCGCTTTTCTCGACTATCTTCTGGAACGCAACAAACTGCTCAAAGCATCTCAGGGGTTGCTCCTTATTCTCTTGAAGGCACTCTGTGAGCTCCTTGCGGGCCTTGACAGCCTCCTTATCGAGGGCACCCTTGGCAGGGCGAGCATCCAACAGGTCCTGCAACTTGTGTACCTTTTTGAAAATTTCTGTAGTGTTCAAGTCCTTGTCGTTGAGTTTTGCCTTGGAAAGCTTGGAGTATGCCTCGTCAATGTGCTGCGAGGCCACCTTCTCGGCATTCTTGAGGGCCCTTGCGACTTCCTGCTGAACATGGGTCTGCTGCTTCTGGTCAAGAGCAAAGTCAGTATCCTTAATATCGGCTACAGCATTTTTGAGGTTCTCGGTGACTTGGGTTGGCACTTTAGGCTCAAACGAGCTCTGGCTTTGCTTCGACGCGGTATTGCCCATTGGTCAGCGTGATTGTGAAGAGCCTACCTTTGACATAGGAGGTGTATAATGACTACAATAAGTAGATTTTTAATGCGTGAATTCGATTCTAGGATTTTAATGACTATTAAGGTCGATCTATCTGAATTAGCTACCAGAAAATGATCCGAGTCTGTAGAGCCTAGAGGGGGCACATGAAAGAGTTATGTAAACGTTGATCGGGGCAAGAAGTGTTATGGCAGATATTAGCGCGAAAATAAGTAGAGAGTATGTGATTATTCTTGTTCGCTCTTCGGCATGATGATTAAATCAGAGGCTCCGTCTTGAGAGTCTGCAACAGTAAGAATCCAGTACACTAAAGCAGACTAGAGTTATATCAGTAGTTTTAATTGCATCACATGGATAATATCACTTGACTGGTTTCCGTATATCTCTAATTTCCAGGATTCACCGAATCTAAACCCGGGGGCCGAAGGCGATTGGATATAGACATATATGAATTTCAAGGTCAGCCAGCGTACCTACTATGAATTGATTGCGCGGTGTAATATGAGTAGAAGTATAATCCTCGGGAAAATCTACCTGGCATGTGTCTGAGATAAAAGTTCGTCGACGCTGGAGCTGAACAGGTTACCCAGACTATAGTACTAGGTATATAAGCGGCTACAGGTATCCTACTCAATAAAAATCATTACTATATAATAAGAGTGGTTAGCGATCCTGAGCCCATTCGTGCTCACGACGAATCTGAGCCTCCTCCTCGGGGGTGAAGTCATTCTGGATGTTAAAAGTCTTGCGGATCTCCTCGGGACTCTTATTTTTGATCATACCAGCAACGATACGGCATGAAACCTCAAGAAGAGGGGTGATCTCCATATAATTGGCGGCGAGAATGATCTCAAACAGGAGCTCCTGGTCAACCTGCAAAAACTTACTGTCCCACTGGGAAATCTCGCTGGCACGGGCCTTCTGGATACCCTCCTCAGTGGAGGCAAAAGGGGGATCATCCTTGTGGTGTTCGCAAAACTCGAGAACCTTGGTCAACACATTGGACTGGACGTTCTCCAAGAAGATCTCGTCATCAGGGATACCCAAGTCCTCAATCATATTTTTGATGAGGGTACTCTTCTCTGCGACCTTCTGGTCTACGTCAAAGGTCACGCCATCAGCGCTTTTAAGCTTCACCATGGTTGTGTTGGTAGCACTCATTGTCAAGTTGTCAAGTATAGATGCTGTGACTAATCCACGCCTTAAGCCTCCTGCAGGTCTCAGGATTCTGCAAGCCTCTAGTATAGATTATCCATGTGATCATTATAAATCTCAGTGTACCAAACTTGTTTGCCAAGCTTGAAGGGTTCGAGCAAGAATAATCTCCAGGCGTTAGGCCTTTTCAAAGATTTGAAAGACTTGCAAAGGCACAACACAAATTAGATGACTTCAACACCCAAATTTATCATAACAAAGATATTATAATGTGAAAGTTAAATACCTATGTGATTGAGACATTTTCGAATTACTGTTTTAGTTGTTGTCCACATACTTTTGAGCCTTGGATTTCACATAGTCGACACCCGTAATATCGCCATGCTCGACTTCGTAAGAAAGCCATTTCTTGAAGAAAAGTTTGGCCTGCTTTGTAGTTAACTTCAAGCTGAGAATGCGTTCGAATAGTCTGGTGATAGCAGCACGGTTCTCGTGAGACTTCAGCTCTTGGTCACTGTAAACATTCCAGAGATCAATTTTGCGGGGATAAGCGCTAACCAGCCCTTCCATCAATGTTCTGCCACGCTCGGTGTCACCTTGTGAATACTCAAGTTTTGCGAACTGCAACGTGATATCCTTGTGTACGCGGCTGGGAAGCACCTTAATAGCACGTTCAAGCAATTTGCGGGCTTCCTCAGGGAACCCACTATCAAACAAGAACTTGCTGTACATAGCCCAGACCTCCAGATCATCTGAACCAAACTTCTTACATGCCGTGTTCCAAACTCGCTTAGCAGCATCTACCTTATCACTAGAATTGTATATTCCAGCCATCTTCTTGTGCATTGTGAGTGGGTCCATAAAAGTGCATGCCTCCTTGAATATTTCCTGGGTAGTCTCATCAGTACCAAAAGAGTTCTCCAAATTGAGCAGTGCAATCCATATGTTTTGTTTCTCTAGCTCCTCGCGAATGGGTATGGTCTTGAGAGCACGGCGAGCAATTTCACGGGCTGCTTCAACCTCACTCAATTGGATCTGGAAGGCCATGTAGTTCATCCACATGACTGAGCTGCCAGGGTTAGAAACAAGCAGACGCTCAAAGTCCTGGGCACTCTGGGGAGCGCGAGAGGCAAGGGTGGCAGTCTTATCCTCCGTGAATTTCTCGCCGCGTTTGCGCTTACGAGGTGCCTGATCCTCTTCATCAGAGCTATCACTATCGTCACTACCTTGTTGCTCGTTCAGAATATCGGCGTTCCAATCAAAGCCAGCGCTCACACCATAACCAACCTCCATCTCGGCATCACTCTCATCACTGCTGCCCTCTTCTTCATCTTCATCACTAGGAAGTGAAATCTCGCTGTCATTGAAATCTTCGATCATCATCTCTTCATCTTCCTCAGACTCAGATTCAGCTTCTTCCACGTCATTCTCAGAATTCTCAGAATCAGATTCGCCTTCAGCGCTGAAATACGACGCCTTCATACCGAGTGAGATCTTACGATTCTCCAAATTTACATCGAGGACCTTGACTTTGACGGGATCGCCCTTGTTGAAAACCTTAGACAAGTCGGGAATATCCTTGTCGGCAACCTGTGACTTGTGACAGAGTCCAGATAGTGAAAGTCCATCGAGGCCAACAAAAACACCATACTCCTGGACACTGCGAACAACACCCGTAAGGATGGAGCCCTCTTCGAGATCTTCAATACCAGTTTGGCCCTGAGATTTACCAGAGATGGCGCTTTGCTTGAGAGTTAACTCGACACGGTTGCTACTGGAAATTACCTTAGCCTGTACAACTTGACCAACCTTGAAATGCTTCTTCCAGTCTTTGAGATAGTCATCACTCAGCTGAGAAATTTGGATACGACCAGTAAGGTTACGCCCGAGCTGTACAAAGACACCACCATCAGCAACATTCTTGATATAGCCACCGACGATATCACCAGATTTAACACTTTCAGTAGGTTTCGTATTATTCACCAGGGAGAACCAAGTCTTGTCATTTGGCTCGTCGATTTCGACGACTTTACCTGAAACAATGTCGCGAACATTGAAGTGCTTTGCCAGAGGCTCAAGGGTCTCGAGAGCATCGGTGGCAGCAACGATACCAGACTTGTTTTGAGGAAGCTTAACATAAAGCTGAGTGGGCATAACTTTTGTGACAACAGCGACCAACTTGTCGGCATTAGTGGCCACACTTACACTCACGGGTGATGAGTTCAAGACAGTTGTTTCAATGACACGACCAACAGGGAAGTTCTTGTTGATGTCCTCAAGCTCTTTGATATCAGCGCTGAGATCGCAGAGGGCAAGACGAGCACTTACAGTGGGAGTGAGACTCACAAAAGCCTGATCCTTAGTACTGTTGAAGTTGTTGATAAAAGCAAGCGCCTTATCGCCCTCCTTGAGTTCAGGAGTTTTCTTGAGAGCAGAGAGCTCGAGAACAACGTGGGAGCCAGTGCGATGGCTAATGGGTAAGAACTTATGGTTGCGCGCATCATGGTACCCAATTACTTTACACTTGATCTTATCGCCCTTGCTAAACTGGGCAAGGGGTCGCTTCACATCCTCCACCTCCTCGAGTTTATCAAAAATCTGCGTCATTTCTAAACGGCCCTGAGATTCTCCAACAGTAACATTAAGCTGCATGGGCTTGACAGAGGTAACAACAGCAGTGACTTTATCGCCAACTTTGGGAGCATCAGTATCTGAGGTCGATTTTGTGCTCTCTTTTTGCGGACTCTTGGGAGACAAAAGGAAACGGTTTTTCTCGGCATCAATTGCACTGACGTACACAACTACCGACTCGCCCTTGCCAGCCTTGAAGTCACCAATGATAGCCTCAGGCAACAAACCAACGAGCTTATTCGCAAAAGCAATGAAAAGACCGTGATCACTTTGGCCCCGAACATAACCGTGGACCTGCTCGCCCTTGCTGAGATCTTTCAAATCGGTGGGGGGATTATTGATGAGGAGGTCAGGCTTTGTGGTAGCGAGAATAGTAGGATAACCGTTCTGCAAAATAAGGACATCAATGGTAGAGCCAATCTTGATGGTCTTCTTGGCAGCCTTGACCTCTGAGTGCTTGTCTGCCAGAAGCTCAAAGGGGAGAACACCAGCATGACCATTAATTTGGATAGCATAAGAATCATTGAGTTTTTCAGTAACTGTCGCTTTGACTTGATCAAGGAGGTTAGGCTGAGGGCCTTCAGCTGCGGCACGAGAAGCTCTGCACGTAAGAATAAGGCGATCCTGTGTAGGGTCAGCACTCAAAACGGTAACTGAAATACTTTGACCAAGTCTGAAATGAGTTTTAGGGTCAGAAATATTGGACTCAGACATTTCCTTGATAGGCAAGAATCCCTTGATGTCGTTGAAGAACTCAACGACAGCGCCACGGTCTTTAAGCGACACGATGGTACCGATGGACTTGTCCCCTGTCTCTGGAAACTCAGAAATAATATCAGCATCACTATTGACGATACTTTTCTTGATTGCGAGCTTAAATTTGCCTTCCTCTGGATTAGTGGAGACAACACGAGCAGTGACTTTCTGGCCGGTCTTGAACTTCTTCTCGGGATTGACTAGTGTAGCATCGCTCAAATAAATTTCAGGGCAAATACCCTTGAGTTTCTCGCCGAAGGCGATGATAACACCACCCTTTGGTAAGAAGCGGTCAACAACGCCCTCCATAACTTCACCAACTTCGATTTCATCCACAGTCAAGTGTTTCTGGGCAAGAACAGATGGCTGCATACTCACATAGTACATATCATCAACATGGGAGTAGCTCATTACGCGCGCCTTATGAACAGTGCCCACTTTATAATTTGGGTACTTGTTGAGGTCTTCAACACGGGAATCGGCAATATTGGAAACATATACAAATGCGGACCGGGTGACACCAATATTTAAATAGAGGCCAGTATCGGTGACTTTAGTGACTTTGCAATCCTCAAGAATCTGGCCGGGCTTGAATGCCTTGGCATCATCAGCTACCGAGAGCTCGCGACTTGCAGGCAGGCAAGTCAAAGCCAGTACACGCTTGGTCTCTGTGGGTGAGTCGGCAGGGTGGCTAAACAAAACACGAGCCACCTCTGTGGCACCTTCTTTAACGTCTTCTGCGTAGTTATCGGCCAAACTAATGTCAATATGACCGAAAACAGAGCACATGTAACCACCGCGAAGGACAGAAGAGATTTGGGCATCAACAAGCACACCAGGCACTAGAGAGCTCTGCTCGTGAACTGTTGCGAGGGGCTTTGTGTCCAATTGTTGCGTGAGAGTATAAATACTATTTTTCTCTGACTTGATTGTTGCAAGAGTAGCTTTACCCACTTGCAAGTTTCCATCAGCGGATGCATACTTACTAGGCAAAAATGCAGTTTTTCCTCCCAGGTCCAAGATATAACCTTTGTCCTCGGAAGACTTGATGATTCCCTGAACAGACATACCAGGAAGGTAGTCATCTTGAGCAATTGTCTGATTTACAAGTGACGGCTCAATTGCCAACTGTAATCTCTTTTGAGCATAACCCTCGAGGCCAGCGACGACAAAGCGGAGCCACTCACCTACATTATACAATGAAGTTTCAACATTTTGCAAAAATCCAATCACATTATTCGGCAAAGAAACGACAACATGGTCCTTGTGAACCTCTGCAATTTGACCAAGGGTGAGAGTGCCAGCCTTGAGTTTTGAGAGAATGAAATACTCAACACGTGGCTTATCATTACGGGGAGTACTCAAGGGGAGTTTGGGTCCCTTTGTCTTTTGTTTGCGTTTTTTTTGCGTGCGCTCATCGAAAACGTCCCGAGTGGCCTGGGTAGTGGCTTGACGAATCTCGAGAGGAGTGACACCAGATCCCCCTCCACGAGGGAAAGGTGTGTCTATACTTATCGATTCATCTAACTTTAGCACAGAAGCGGTCTCCTTGGCTTCTGGAACTTGGTCGTCTCTTTTGCGTTTGACCATTTTCTTTTTATTTGAAAAGTTTCGTTACCTAATTTTTTTAATCGAAAGGGAAATCAACTATTGATGAGTAATAACTTCCAACTGAGCCCGTCGTGCAGATGCCGATAATCGACACCGTAATTGAGTTTTTAGTCGCATTGGTGTCCTGGTGGAAAGTTTTTGCTCTCTTGGTGGTATGTGTAGTGGTGTTCTACCTTCTTCGCCGCGCTAGATTCAACTACTTTAGGCTTGATAGAGCCTTGGGGCTGGAATCAGACTCCTTCTCGCTTAGCGATAACATTGAAGGCGATGACGACCGTGCAGGTCTGGATCTCCTGGCCAAAGCTCGTATTCTCTGGCTCATGTTCCGTCACAGAGTTTCATTCGATGAGGCACGTGCAATGGATGTACAAAACACCTTTGCTCTGAATGACGTTAATCCGGATGGTACACCGCGTGACCCGAAAGCATTTTTCTTTGTTTAACCTATTTTCTTATTTATTATTATTATTTTGTAACCTTGTTGCTGCTCACATCACCATCATCTATTTATAATAGTCCACTCACCCAGGCTCCTCAAAAGTTTGGACACTTTAGCGCGCGACGCTCTTAAACCTGAGCAGATATCATCAAATCGCATTGGTGTATCGATACAGCTGTCAATAATTTTAATTGCTCTCCTATCATGCGCCAAACTTGCCGCTTCAAGAGCTCGCTTGATTTCCTCTGTATCTGGACGTTGTCCTGCTTG
Source organism: Wickerhamiella lipophila (assembly GCA_030582055.1). NCBI lineage: Eukaryota > Fungi > Ascomycota > Dipodascomycetes > Dipodascales > Trichomonascaceae > Wickerhamiella > Wickerhamiella lipophila. The sequence goes on along the minus strand of JAKTWO010000011.1, from coordinate 191,978 downwards.
GTGGTCATAAATGGGGAAAGCGTGGACTCTCATAAGTAATTTCTTGACAACCCCGAAAATCGCAAATCTACGCACATCAACATCCTTGAGAGTCTCCTTATTACTCTGGTACCAAGTATAGACACTCTGGCCAGTGCCAAACGATTGGTACAAGTCAAACACTTGTTTGACAGTTAGTTTGGCCATTGATACTTCTAGGCTGGAGTTATTTGAAACGGGTGTACCACTCATGTACGCGCTGCTGCTCACAGAGCTGCCCTGGTTACTGGAAGGAGGAGACGGGTTATGAATAAAAGCCAGGAGCTCGTGGAACATAAACTGATCTGTAGCAATGCGAGATAGGTCTGGAGTCGGAGAATAGATATTTGAAAACTGGAAAACGCCAATGATAACTACACAGCCATAATGAATTAGATGGCTAATGACCTGTTTAGTCCATCCATAGTCTGCCTCTGATAAATCAGCGATTTTTCGTACTGAATTGATCCCATTGAGATATGGAATAATTCTTTCCATTGTGGGGTCCCAATGTTCATCCATCAAGCTATTCAGTCTCACGGTAGGGATAGGCACATGATACCGACGCACCACGGGAGGGCTCTCTGAAATTGGGAATAACTTAATATTGACCTTGTTATCAGCACCAATGGGAACTTGGCATTCGCTGAAACTATTGAGGTCCTGGTAAAGCTGCTCCAGTACCGTATCGATATCATGGATATTATCTGGAGTGCTGAAAAAGTGGCTCTGTATCTCCATGACACGGGCCATTCGTGCGAATCGTACAATTGCACTATCATAGCACTCTGAGTTACCCTCTGCAGGAAATATACAGACCACATTGTAGGTAAAAGAGTTGCGCTCGTATTCGTCACCCTGAATATTGCCGGGATACCCCTTGAGGACAAAGTTCCCATACCGTACACTGATGATCTTATTGCACAATGCAGGCTTTGGAATCAAGTAGTTTTTGACCTCGTCGAACTCAATCAACTGCTCAACCTCAGAAGTTGGTGTAGGAATCACGCATCCATCCGGTACTTGGCACATGACTTTGGAACCCTGTGTAGGATGAAATATACAAAACATGCACCCCAGTAACGGGGAAAAGCCTGTATTCATTCAAGCGCTGCTCTAAAGCTGGGACAATTTCTATCACACACCCTCTTCAAGAGATATCAGTGGAATACTCGCCACCTTTTGCCACTGATAATTTCTCTATGCAACGTCTGCCGGAAGGAGCTGGAGTAAACAAAATAAAGAGCAAGCGTCGAGATCTTCAGCGTCTTCTCAATAAACCTGGTCTTTCTGCAGAGAAAAAGCGGGAAGTAGAGCGTGCACTACAGGTACTCGCAGGGGATCTCGAGCAAGCAGTCGCTCGTAACCAGACCAAGAAGAATGCTCAGAAATATCATATGGTTAAGTTCTTTGAGCGCACAAAAGCCTCAAGAGCTATCAAGAAGAACGCTGGTCCTCATCAACTAGCAGATTATTATTATATCGTGAAATTCCCGATGCAAAAAAAATATGTGGCTCTGTTTGCTGAGGGATCGGTCGCTCGCAACTCACAATTGTACAAAGATTTGCTTCAGAAAGCTAAAGATGGTAAGCTTGAGGTCCCCAAGACTCAAAAGAGGCAGCGAGAAAATCAAAAGCCCAGCAAGAATGAGCCCAGTAGTAAAGCCGCCAAAGCAGTGAAAGAGAGCAGCTCTGAGTCTGAATCGCAATCTGAATCGCAATCTGAGAGCGAGTCCGAAAACGGATCCCAGTCAGACTCTCCTTCCTCCTCCTCCTCCTCCCCCTCTTAACAATCATAATCTAATTACATTACATTGCATAGCATTAATCAATAAATCAATCAATCACTATCATCATCAACCATTTTTCTACGCCGTGAAGGACCCTCTTGTTCTTCGTTTTTCCTCTTGATTGCCTGCAAGCGGTCTCCTCTATTATCCTCATCATCACTGTCTTCTTCCACATCAGTGAGTTCGGCTTCCTCCTCTTCATCTTCCTCTTCTGCTCCTTCAGAATCCTCCTCAGAATCCGAATGAGCACGAGAACTCATGTAACTTCTCGAGACAGGTACGTCCTGTTCTCTCTTGGATTCGAGCTTTCTACGGGCCTTTTCTTTGGCACTTTCAGCAGCGATAGTATTACGCTGCAGTAGTGTCGGATCATCAGTAGTAGCATGGGCACTGACATGGACTTGTTGGCCTGAGACGCGTGCAGCTAATTGGCGAGCTAACCGTTTGTGAGTGTCTGAAGCAGTTGAAGCAGGGATCAAGGTGATTTGTTCATCGACAATGTGCAGCGTATCAATCACCTTGTTGTTCTCAGCCGCAATGAAAATGGGCTCTGCGGGTGACTGCGTTCTTATCTCAAACTGCTCGTCTCCTACTTGTAGTGTGCGACTTCCATCTTCCCATTCCACGACACGAGCATTACTGAGCTTGTCCATATCGCCTTGCTCATTACGGCCATACTTCCAGCGAATGGTATTAGGGTTTACAGGCATTTCAAACTGGGAGGTATCACCTGAATCAAAAGGCTTGGGCTCGATATCGAGAAATGCAGGGATGCGGCCGAAAAGGACCTGCTCAGAGGAATGAGATGCAGGATATCGACTGAGCTGCATATCTTTTACGCGCTTGGGTTGAGGTTCGGGGCTTCCAGAGCCCTCAGGACTTCCCAGCCCTAAATCTGCTTCTGAGTCGCTCATTTGGTAGTGAGGATTGACGGTTGGTCATCTTGACCCGAGTGTCTGAGGCCGCCACAGCTCGACGCCACCACATTATAGAACCTCCAGCTGGAAATACATCACTAGCGTTGGGGCGACCGAAGTTCATAAGCTAGCTTATAATCATCGTCTCAACAAAAGCCCTCTCCTCTCAATTGATGTCTTCTCAGTTCTCTTTCATGAAGCCCCCTTCAATCCCCAGCATCAAAACTGGCCACACTGGCGCCACCCCTTTTGATATTCCCAACTTCTCAATTCATTACTTATCCAATGAGAAGAAGTGCAATCCTGCGGTACTCAAAGTACTCAAAATACAAACTCGAACAGCACTTTGAACAGGTTGACAAGAGTGTTTCCAGTGCTGAGAGACTTGCTTGGGAAGAGGAAGCTGCTCTGCACAAACATAACCATGGCGACGCTCAGACTGTTCTTGAGAAGGTCGCAGCTACTCCCGAGCTCTCAGATGTCGTTCTAGAGCTCTCCACAAAGCTTGGTAAAGAAGTAGTGGTGATCCGTCCCACCAGCGGTAACCCCACTGGTCTCACTGAGCTGCAACAGTATAACCAACCTCGCCCTACTCTTTTGAAGATCTACGACCACACTATGGCTCTCCTTGAAGAGAAGTACCCCAAAGATTCCGTTTACCGAACCGCAGTAGAGAATCTCACCAAGTCTCGTCGCACCATTGTATCTGAGAACGAAGATATTGACGAGATTGAGGCAAAGGTAGGCTCGGGTCTAGTTGAAGAGATCCTAGTCCAGGCTGCTGAAGAGTTCAGACTCGCAGAGGAACTTGCATCTCAAAAGCCCTGGGAAGAGCTCGAGGAGAAACCCGTCGATGGCCAATGGACCGCCCACGCTTTCAAGGATGCCCCCGAAGGACCCCGTTAGAAATAGTTATATATGAAAGGTAATTCTGGTCTGTAATTATATTCACTGCGCTGCGATGGCTTCGCTTCGCAATTATCCAGTGCAAATCCTAGCACGCTTCATACCGTAGTCATGTGATCGGCTTCAGCCTGCAGCCCGTCCAACACCCGCTGTTCGGCGAGCTTCTGCGTTCTCCTCCACCCTATTGTGCTCTTTAGAGTGGTTGCTTATCTACTCGTTCCTTAAAAATAACAGGTAACTCGACGTAAAAGGTTCATGTATTTTAATTGAGGCTTGTTTTCTATTAATTATTAATTTTCTATTGATTACGTAATCATTATCTGACTGCCCTACAACGCTCGAGCGCCTCTCTCCATGTCCTTCGGGACATTGGTCAATTTGAAACAATACAGAGAAGATTAGCATGGCCCCTGCATAAGGATGACACGCTAGACAAAGAGATATTTCCCCGATTTTTGGATATTTATTTCCACGCCAGCATGCCTGGCTACACTCTAACTCAAAACGAGTCGACCGGTTCGAGACCTGACAAACCATGAGCCAAGACCAGGATGATGTGCTGGAGCTGCTAGATTCCATCGATAAACCGAAGAATCAGACTAAACGGAAAGAACGCAAGACTAAAAAGCGTCACAATGAAGATTTGATGGAATTTCTGGATGAGATCACCTCTGAAGGTACTCCCCAGCCCGAACCAGCAGAGTCTAAAGCCACTGACAAGCAATCCAAGCCTCTAGAGTCAGTGTCAACACCCACAGCTGAGCCTTCCTCTGAGCCAATGCCGCAATCTGCATCCCCTGAGCCCAGTGTTCCTCAGGAGCAGCTTCCTGACCCACTTTCTGCTGTGTCCTCATGGTGGTCCAAGGCCAGCCCAGGTTTATGGGAACAAGCTTCGAAGGCTGCTTCCAAGGCAAGTGAGACCTTCAAACAGGGTGAGCAGCATATTCAGAGGTTTGACCTAGCCAACATGAAGAAGTCTCTTTCAACATTTGTTGAAGTCATTGTGCCTCCTATTACCCGTCATGAGCAGCTCACGGTACATATTTTCCACGATATGAGTGGCTATCCAAGCATCGATGATCTTGTTCGTAGTGTCTTTGAGCGGGTTATGGACCAAGTTGAAGGAGGGGGAGATCTTAATATGGTGGTGCAAAAGGGTGCCGAGCATCATACAGCGACTAATGGCAGTCGTAACCTTCATCTTTTTGAGGGTACTCTTGAAAATGCAAACAAACTCTGCCTAGCTTCGATCGAAGACTTTAGACGAAGTCACCAGCCCAACGCAGATAATGCCAGCGAGGAGACTCGTCTGTCAGAGATCTTCATATCTTTACAGGCAGTGATTGCCGATGGTCTGCCCGCAGATAACCAGTTCCAGTTTGCTTGCTGTATGTCTGATTTCACAAACAATGTTCACCTGAGTACCTCTTCGCAGGCAATGCCAACTGAATGGGCCACCTGGCTTGATGGCGGGGATGCTCAGTTCAAAGATCAACTCGCTGATCCCCGTGAATGGGTACTCGAGTGGGTTGAGGAAAGCATCGGACTGGCACTTGGTACTCTTGCTCAAAAATATGTCCTGTTGCGCATGGGCCTGGGCACTCAAACAAGTGAGGAATCCAAGTAGATAACCTTTAATTATTATTCAACTGTTTTACTAGATTCGAAATTTATCACTAAAGAGGCACAGACCCACCTAGAAGTATCTTATCTTAACTCGCGGTGATAGCATCTGCCTTTACTCCTTAGGCTTCACATAACGCAAGTAAGGTGTGACCTCTTCAACAGCACCAAACTTCTCCTTGCCTTGCTCATTGGTAAAACTCAGGGGCAGGATGACATCCTTTCCAGGAGTCCAGTTGACGGGAGTAGCAACTTGCTGCGCATCAGCGAGCTGAAGAGCTTCCAAAACACGTAAAACTTCACTAGTGTTACGACCAGTAGTTGAGGGATAGACGAGGAAGAGGCGAATCTTCTTGGAAGGATCAATGATGTACACATTGCGGATTGTCATTGCCTGCTTGTTGAGGTTCTTGAACCCTTCCTCATCAACCATATCATAGAGATAGGCAACATTCCTGTCGTGGTCAGCAATGATGGGAAAATCAAATCTCTTGCCAAGTTTGCTGCTGTTCTCAATGTCCTTGAGCCAATCCTCGTGGCTTTTGACATCGTCGGCACTGAGGCCAATGAGCTGAGTATTGCGCTTGGTAAATTCATCCTTGAGAGCACTGAAAGCACCAAGCTCAGTAGTACAAACGGGGGTAAAATCAGCGGGATGAGAGAATAAAACAGTCCATTTGTCTCCAATGAACTTGTGGAAATCAATGTCGCCCTCGGTGGTCAAGGCCTTGAAGTTAGGAGCGATAGAACCAATGCGAATTCTAGGCTGAGAGGCAGCATCAAATGCGTAGGTGCGCACCAAACGGGCATTGCGAAGAAGCGAATTGCGAAACATTACAAGACTATCACTCAGCTTGGATCCCTCTAATAGGGTAAGATAAGACCCCTATATGCGGGTGCTAGCTTGATCGCTTATGCACCAGGTGCATTTCAGATCCAGTCGGGTGTTGAACAGGTTTTCCCGCAAAATCGATATCTCATGGCGTGGGCTGCCCAGCCCGCTCACTCGAAATGTCTTTCAAAGTAAGATGTAAACTATAATGTATCATGCTAATAATAATTTATTGCCCATTATTGGTGACAGGCTGGAAGCTACCCTCACCTTCCAAATCATCGAGGGCATCGAGCTCTTCATCAATAATTTCATCAACGGCAAGGGCCTTTTGGCGAGTAAACTCAACGCCCATAAGATCAGCGACCTTTTCACGAAGCTGACGTGTGGTCATATTCTCAAGATTGGCAGTATTGAGTACTTGTTTAATAGTCCTCCTGACTCGCGCAGTGGTGGGACCATCAAAGGCACCGTCAGAGATGACCATAGTATGTCCGGCCATGGTTTCGCGGCCAGAAGTAAACTCAGTGCGGTCGTCTCTGAAGCTAGCACGGCCGGAATAGTCCTGAGGGATGTACTCATCTTGGACCGCCTGCAAGACACGACCTTTGCGAACATCAAACACAATAGGGCGCTCGGACCCAGGAAGACCTTCACGAGATGCATAATCACTCCAGCTTTCCATGGGAACCCAACGGGGATCATAAATATCATTATCATCCTGGAGTACAACCTTCTTGCCCTGAGATTCGTCAACAACAACACGGGTGTTACCCCATCCGAAATCGTCCATATACCAAAATGAGTAAATTGGAAGAATAAAAGAATGGAATGGGTACGCAGCAATGTAAATGATCATCCAGAAAATGTGCTGCCAACGACGGTGAAAAATGTAGACGAGTGCTTGGAGACCGTACACAGAAGCAATCAAAACGATTGAAATCAACGGCAAGGGGGAGGTCTTGGAAGCAATGACATAAATCAAGTAACCCAAGTAAATAACCACCGAAGGCAACATGAGAGTTCCGACCAAATCAACAAATACAATACCCTTCATACTAAAAAGACAGAAACCACAAAGAGTATTAAGACGCAAAAGCTCACAGAGATTGTGTACTGTGGAGTTGATCCAGCGACGACGCTGGGACATGAGAACGCTAAATTCATCAGGAACACGAGTCATACACTTTGCATCAGGAATAAACTTGAGCGCCATTTTGGAATGATACTTTGACATCAGTGTGGTAAGATAACGATCCTCACCAAGCGAGAACAGATTCTTTTTGTGTAGAGTGTCAATATGGCGAACGGAGTACTCGCGAATGATTTCATTGGAGATGATAAGCGGCTTAGCACGGTGGTGAGTTTTCAAACGATAGAGTGTGAAACAGCCAGGAAGACATGTAACGCTGCCAAACAAGGATTCAAACGCCTTCGTTAGATGATGCGAAATAAAATACTCATAAACCTGAATCATTGTCGAAAGACTCTGCTGCTCATTTTGAATTCCAGTCTCACCGCAAACAGCTGCAATACGATTATCAGCAGTACATGCCGCTACAAGTCGAGTCAAGGCATCCATGTGTACCTCGGTATCGGCATCAACAGTAAACAGGTATTCGTATCTCTCGGGTTCAACACCGATAATATTATTCATGTGATGGAACATCTCTAGTTCAAGCGGGCACATTGAAGCCTGATAGTGAACTGCGTTCAAGAAGCTCATTAGCATCATCTGTGAGTCACGTTTACCACGATTACCAGGACGAGAAGCTTCAGTGGGCGCGCCACATTTGACAAGCACCATGTACGGAACAATATTTCCCTCAAATTCGTACAATCCAGAGTATACCTTGGCGTAGTTAAGCTCCTTGGCTCCTTCAGCGATAGCGTGATAGGCCTTAGGCTCGGGATCGATACGATCATCAACGCCAAAGATGTCTAATACTATTTGTGGAGTCGTACGATCATTGCCTGCACCGGTGACTAGACCATCACATATAACCAGCAAGAGCTTGCGCTGATTGTTATAATCCATACTGGTGAGCGAGTCAATTGCGAGACGAAGGTCTTCCTCACTTTCAGTATAAACAGGAACTTGACAGATGACGAAGCGATCTTGTTTAGAGGGAAGGGCCTTAGTGCCAAAACGTAGCGAAGACAAAAATTTGATGAGTGTGATACTGGTGAGAATACCCGCAATGACCAAAAGAATGACGTTTGCGGCCTGGCATTTTGCAGATTTGCGGAAATCAATCTTTCCAATGTAGAAGAGATTATCTAGGCACTGTAGAGTATCTTGCCTCACAGTGGAGCTCAGAGATTCCCATTGATCGGTGATGTCTTGACCCTGGTAGTGTGAAAACATATCCACCACTTTCTCATCGAAAAAGTTGTATTTTGCATATTGATCGCTGTTCTTCTTGGGATAACGCTCAATCGTTAGCATGTACCGCGAGACATCGTAAATCTTCTTGTTGAGTATAAACGTGTAAGTACCATCCGCATCACTCTGCTTCTTCAAATCCTTTGCGGTCTCAACAACGTCGCCCTTCTGCATGGTTTTCATCTTGGGCATGAATATGTCGTTGTACCAGTTATTGTCATGCAGGGCAGTATCAGTGGAAACAACCAGGTCCTCACCAGACGTATGCATTGCAGTACTGCCAAAGGAATCCATGGAGGTATTGTATACAAGAGTGAAATCCTTTTCTGTTACTAGGCTCGGGCACGCTTGCCATAGAGGAGGAGGAAAGTAATCAGTGAGATCAAGACCGGCAAATGGCAACATAACAGCTTGAGTAGTGTCAACCCCATTATCAGAGTGCTGTGTCTTGTAAAACTGAGTAAGATCATAAACCTTACCAGAAACGGCAACATAAAAATCATTTGTGCCTTGATGTGTCTTTAGCTCACTATGATTCCAAACCTTGTCGTAATCAGGGCAAATAAGGCGACCAAGAATAATCATGTAGAAGATCATACCAGCATTTAATAAGAAAATCAAAAAGAAAATAACAAATTTTTCACGCCATGCAATACGCATGTCACTGCGCTTCATATTGCCCGGCCATTTGAGAAGAGGTGAGGGGATCCACCAGGTTAAAAACCAAACAAAACTTACCCACACCTTACGCTCAGTTGTTTGCTTAATTACCTCAACATGACGACCATCTTTTTCAGTATCTTTGTAGTCAGTGAGGAAAGCGCGTTCATCGAATCCTTCATCCTCAGAGTAAAATGATCCCATATCCGCATCTACCTGATGAATATGCCCATCCTCACCATATATACGATCAAATGATTGAGGGGGAGCGTTGTCACCCCCGCGACTAGACCCGGGAGCCATCCCACCGGCTGCTTTTGTGGGCCCTGCCGTATTTTGTGGGTATGAGCTGGGCTGGTAGAAGTAAGTAGAGTTTGCATCGTAAAGTGATGGTGCCCCGCCACCAGGACGCATACTAAAGTGGGATTGTTGGGGAGTCATACCTGAACCGGGCCAACCACCTCCAGCAGGCCCAAGACCACGTTGTTGGTGACCCTGAGAGTACTGTTGCTGAGGGAACCCAGGAGCTGTAAATCCTTCTGAAGCGGCTTTCTCACGCTCAAGGCTTTGCCAAACTGGCTCTGAAAGATATATGCGGTGTTTCCCCAGAAACAAGTCTGCGGAGCTATAGCCTCGCTGGTCTACCCAATTTGAGATTTGGAAACCTGTCTGACCAGGGGGAAGAATAGAACGATACTCCGCAATAAAATCACCGACACCGAAATCGGTGGTGAAATCTATGGGGCCACGCTTGTCTGCCCACTCATTGACAAAGTAGTCCCGCAACTGCTCACTTACAATGCTTGACGACCATGAATCATTATTGACCTGTTCAGCCCCAACAGCGCATGCGACTGAGAGTACATTCCAGATACGATTTGAGGGCACAAGCGATAAGATGTCAAGTGGGGTATAGTTTGTACCCAATTTAAGAACAGTCGTGCGGGGCCAAGTGACCTCGCTACTACAGATTGCGGTAAAGTCCGGAATGATTGATAACGGGTTGGGTTTATGAGGCTGGAGTTTCTGCAATGCCTTGGCAGCATTCTTGGGTGTGCGAGGTAATGTGATACCATTAGAGGACATTTCGGCATTAATTCCCTCTTGATCATTGAAAATTGGACTCAATATTTCGAACTTGTTGTCCAGAGCCGTTTCAATGATGGTAATTACAGAGGAAACGTCATTGGAGCCCTGCACATCATGAGCTCCCAGATACTGGTTGATGTTCGCGACGACCGCTTCTATCAACGCAGTATATGCAGCAGAAATCAGCTCACGCGACGAATAACTCGCGCAAAGCTGAGCGTCAAGACCTATTAGTGAGGCGCCTTCTGCACGCGCGCTTTTATCAGATTGACCGAGCAAAAGAATACCGGAAAGAGTAGCCATCATGTCCCGCTGGAATTCGCGTGTGAAAACATCAGAGCACGCAGCTACCCAATCTTTAGCGAGGGCCCGGTCATCGGCAAACACAACCCAAGAGGGTAGAGTGTATGTGTCACTATTCTTGAGCAAAGAGTAACTAGAAGGGTGCTTAAGACCCAATAAATCAGCACGATCGAGCTCTGCAAACAATAAATGGTAAAATACATCAAAAGAGCGGTATCCTTCTTGGTGTGACAGATCCAGTAGTGGCGCTAAAGTTTCTAGAGGCTGTTCTGGAAGCACAATGCGAGTACTGAGGGCAGTACCATCACTTGAAAGACTGATGGAGACACCCAATCCATTGTGGGCTATCGTGTTGAGACTCTCAGGGGTGGTGTGGGTCAGAAATGGCAATAGGACGCGTACAGCCTGAACGACACTTTGGTCAATAGTAGGGAAATTTTCAAGTACCGAAAAGAATGGGCTCGATGCTGAGCTACTAGCACTAGCAATAAGAATCATTTCGTCCTCAGCGCGGCGGTAAGCGTGTTGCCAAATAGCATGAATGAACTCAGGAGGAACATCCTGAAACGTGAGCAAAGAGCTTCCATCGATCCTTTGGGCACGTGGGCCATGGCTAAACATTTGATATAACGTAGCGATGAGCGCCGACGCCGACACAGGAATCGGGGACTGTGAAAGTGGTGGTGCGTCCATGTAAGCTGAGTTGTCCCGAGGGCCTAAATATTGGAAGTGTGTCAATGCGTAGCGTCCTGCTTTACATATATAATTAAACGGTTTCTCGGCGATATTCTATATGGAATTTGTAATTAAGAAAACTCAAATTTGATGTGGAATTCATAGATAGAATAAATTATCCGTCTACTAATTGGTTGGAAGTGGCCTTTTCTTTCAAGCTAATAAATAATGTGGCGTGTTTATGTGGCGTCAAAACAAATCCCTGGAAAAACCAAAACATGATCTGATGGGATGGTGGGTACTCCACTAAAAGCTCATGTATAAGCTCCCGGCCCTCAGATCCGACTTATTACGCTTTTTTATGTTGAACAACTTGCACTGTGGCTCTCGTATGCGTTCACAAACCAACCGCCCGCAAGGCACTGTCATTCTATTTTTAGTCAAGGTCTGCAAATTGCATATGAGGCAGGGGAGGCATCAACTACTCCTCTAAAGTGATTAGGTCTCGCCAACGCAACTCTTGTATCGACTGTTGAAATATCCGGTTTCGGATTCTAGAACCTATTGCATTCAGCATTTGAAGGGGCCCGCAGCAGGTTAATTTTCTCGGTCCCCTGTCAAAGCGACTACAGGTCCTCGGGGACCCTCTCACTAGGTGAAGTAGGTTATACTTTTGGGGTCTAGAGAGATAAATTTTTGTCCTAATTTTCACACTTTCATACTAGTTTAGCTACCAAACATTTCATCTTTTTAATACGCAGAACTTTCAAACAACACTATGTAGGGTGGCCTTCTCAGACACACTCCCATACCCGCTTACCATGAGCCTAGCTGCGGACATTAGTCTGCTCTCGGAAGGACACCTAAATGAGCGAGGCCTCACAGCACATATTGCGTCACGATTTCATCAGGGAATGCCGTTTTGCACTATATCTACGCGCGCGCTAATCTCCGTCAATACTTACAGCCCGTTTGATATGAACCAAGACCAAGTTTTCCGAGATATGGCTACGCGTGTAACCCATAGATTGCAAGCGCGCGCTGAATCTCAAGCCGTTGTTTTCATGGGAGAGGCAGGTTCTGGTAAATCCACATTCGCCAACGCCTTAAACTCCCATATCTTGACATTGGCTGGAAACCCTCTGAGCAGTCGTGCGCGAGCACTGGCGCCTATCATTGACGCTTTCACCACCGCCAAAAATGCGCAATCTGTTCAGGCATCTAAAATTGGTCTTGTATACGAGTACCAGTATGACAGTGATGATACCCTTGTCGGTACTGCAATTAGCGACTATCGCCTCGAGCGTGAGCGCGTAACTTCCATTCCCACAAATGAACGCAACTTCAACGTGTTCTATCAGCTATTTAATGGCCTTACCGAGGACGAACGCTACCATCTACAGTTTAATGACCGTAGTCAATCGTTCCGGTACCTAGGCAGCGCTAGCCAGCAAAAGATTGCCGGTGTTGATGACCGTGCCGCTTTCAAACAGCTCAAGAACTCTTTTTTCACATTGGGATTTTCTCGTCCTGAGGTGGCCAATATCTTCCAGGTTCTGGCTGCTATTCTTCACTTAGGCCAGATCCAGTTCAAGCCGCTGGCCACCGATTCCAGTGTCGCTCAGACAAATGCCGTTGAAATTCAGAATCTAGATGTCTTGGAGCTCGCTGCCTCTTTTCTAGGTGTGCTTCCAGATGTTTTGGCAAACTGTCTAGTTTCCAAGACTGTTCATATTAACAAGGACAGAGTCACAATTGTATTGGATCAGCGCGGTGCTCGTGAGAACTGCGATGAAGTGTCTCGGACCCTTTACTCGATGCTTTTACAATGGATTCTGGATCGCATCAACGGCACCCTTAGCGTTAGTTCCGGAAGTGATGTCAACCCTCTCTTGAATACAACTCTTTTTGTGGTTGACTTCCCTGGGTTTACACACCATGCAGTTCCCTCATTTGATCATCTACTTCACAATACTGCAAATGAACTACTTTACAACTTTATGCTTCACGTCTACTATCAGAAGAACCAAGATGTGCTCAGTAGCGATGATATTCAGTTGGCTAAATCTGATCATTTCGACAATAGCGACACAGTAAAAGCCCTGGTGCGTCCTCGCCTTGGTCTCCTCAGCGTCATTGATGAGTACTCCCGTAAAGATAAGGACAATGCCCAGCTTTTTGAGAGCCTCTCGAGAAGATTCGATGGATCATCGCTTATTTCAGTCAACAAGTCTAAACTCTCATTCACGGTCAACCACTTCGACGGTGAAGTCGAGTATGGCACCAACAATTTGGTTGAGGACTGCAAGGACAACATCACCTCAGACATCCTTTCCATTTTCACCTCCAGTACGTCCTCGGACTTCCTCAAGCAAATTTTTGCCAAAAGCGCTGTTGTGGATGATATTTTTGGTGAAAATCAACAGGTAATTGCCGCGCACCTTTCATCTGAGCCCCGTCGCCAGCCTTCTCTGATGAAGTCAAACTCTCTTTTACGCCGAACTGGATCCACTCGCCATCGATACACTGGTGCTGGGTCCCCAGAAAAAACATCCTCAGATCGCAGGCACGCTGTTAAAAAGTATACCTCTGATCAAGATACCAAGCAGTCGGAAGGTGCTAGAAAGTTCGTTCAGTCTATCGATTCGCTGTTTGATTCTCTTGATGAGCCGAATTCCTACTTTGTTATCTGCCTCAAGCCAAATGATCATCGTCTTCAATCTCAGTTCGATGCCAGGTGCGTACGTCAACAAGTTGTTGGATATGGTCTGCCAGAACTCGCTAAACGAACCCAGGCTACTGATCACTCTATTTTTATGCCGTTCAACGATTACTTACGATACGCAGCTACGGAACCAGCTATGAAAAATGAGTCTGAGCGTGACTATGCCATTCGCACTATCGAGGATCAAGGCTGGCCCAGCCGCGATATTTGCTACGGTACTACTGGTGTATTTATTTCTGAAAGTGCCTGGCTCCAGCTGGTGGACCCCAACATGACGTTTGCCGAGGCAGCAGCCCAGAAGTTTGCCGCTCAAGGTAAAGAAGACTACTACATTGACTTTGACAACAAGTCTGTCCTCGGTTTTGGAAATATGTTCAATCAAACTAACGGTGGAGACTATAATGACTTCATCCACCTCAACGAGAAATCTGGTGATATCGATATGACCGCTCCAAGTAAAGAAAGCAAGGAGCGTCGTACCTGGCTAGCAGTTGTATGGTTCTACACTTGGTATATTCCAGAGAAGATCATTCAAAAGGTTGGTAAGATGTCAGTCCAGAGTGTCCGTATTGCATGGCGTGAGAAGCTCACCATTAATCTTATTATTTGGGGTATGTGTATTGGGTGTATGCTGTTCCTTATCGGATTTCCGTATTTGATCTGTCCCATCCAAAATGTAATGAGTCCGGGAGAGCTGAGGGGCCACAATTCAAACGATAGCCCAGAGCATGTGTGGACATCTATTCGAGGCATCGTTTACGATATCACCAAGTTCTCTCATTCACATTATCCATCTATTGTCCCGTCGAATGACATTCTCAAATATGGGGGTAAAGATAGTACTGATCTGTTCCCCGTGCAGTTAAGCTCAATATGTGGCGGCCCTAACGGCAGTCTGAGTGAATTCATTGTCTATGGTGATCCCACAAACTATACTGATGTTAATGCGAGATACCATGATTTCCGCTCTTTCCAGAATGATTCCCGTCCTGACTGGTATCTTGAACAGATTCAGCGTTTCAATCAGGATTACCTCAAGAAGTATATCGGCTTCACCCCTAAAGATTTGCGCAACCTGAGCTCTGTAGAGCGTAAAGTAGCAGCAAGTATCGACGGTTATGTATATGACCTCACGGATTATGTGGCCGGAAATGTGTTCACTCGCTCTCCGGATGGTACCGTACCACCTACAGGCATTGATACCCAGTTTATGACACAGGATCTGGTGGATCTTTTTATCAATAACAACGGGGAAGATATCACGGATCGTTATCACAATTTGCAACTCAGTGGTAATGAGCGATTCCAAATGGATCGCTGTCTGAAAAATGTTTTTATGATTGGTAAACTAGATACTCGAGGGTCAACAAGATGTTTGTTTGCCCGTTATTTCCTGCTTGCAGTTACTTGTTTTGTCGTGTTGGTTATTGTGGTCAAGTTTTTAGCCGCGATGCAGTTTGGTGGCTTTGAGTATCCCGACGATTTGGATAAGTTTGTTATTATGCAGGTTCCCGCCTATACCGAAGATGAAAACTCGCTTCGTCGTGCTATCGATTCGTTGTGTCGCACCAATTATGATGACAAGCGTAAACTTTTGGTAGTTATCTGTGATGGTATGATTATCGGTGCAGGTAATGAGAGGGCAACACCTCGTATTGTACTTGATATTTTGGGATCACCTGAGAGTGCGGATCCACCTGCGTTGAGCTTTGAGAGTTTAGGAGAGGGCGACAAACAGCATAATATGGGTAAAATCTACACTGGTCTCTACGAAGTTGGAGGACATATTGTACCTTACCTTGTGATGGTGAAAGTTGGAAAGCCCACTGAAACCTTCCGTCCAGGTAATCGTGGTAAGCGTGACTCTCAGATGATGCTCATGCGCTTCCTTAACCGTGTCCACTATAACTCTCCCATGTCACCTTACGAGCTTGAACTGTACCATCAAATCCAGGACATTATTGGTGTAAACCCTGCGTTTTACGAGTTTATCATGCAAGTCGATGCCGACACAGTTGTTTCCAAGGAGTCTCTCTCCCAACTGGTTGGTAAAATGGTCCGTGATAACAAGATTCAAGCAGTATGTGGTGAGACAGCCATTTCCAATGCCCGTCACAGTATGATCACGATGATTCAGGTTTACGAATATTATATCTCACATAATTTGGCCAAGGCGTTCGAGTCTCTGTTTGGTACTGTTACTTGTTTACCTGGTTGCTTCACCCTTTACCGTATCTACGAGGGACAATCTGGTAAGCCGGTGTTTGTTACTACCCCTATCGTACATGGTTATTCCGAGAATATTGTGCGCACCTTGCACACTAAAAACTTGCTTCATCTCGGTGAGGATCGTTACTTGACTACTTTGTTGATCAAGCACAACTCCAAATATACTACCAAATACCTTCGCCATGCACACGCCTACACAATTGCGCCTGACTCCTGGGGTGTGTTCTTATCACAGCGTCGTCGTTGGATCAACTCCACTGTCCACAATTTTGTGGAGCTTATGCCTATGGGAGGTATGTGTGGCTTCTGCTGTTTTAGCATGCGTTTTATTGTCATTCTTGATCTGTTCAGTACCTTGATTCAGCCGGTCACCTGCTTCTACCTCGCCTACTTGATCTACTTGTGTGTTGCCAACCCAAATAGCATTCCCATCACATCAATATCCATGGTGGCGGCTATTTATGGCTTACAGGCGATTGTATTTTTGTTTCGTCGTAAATGGGAAATGATTGGATGGATGATTGTTTACATTTTCGCACTGCCAATCTTCTCACTCGCTCTGCCTCTTTATTCATTCTGGCACATGGATGACTTTAGTTGGGGTAACACTCGTCTTGTCACCGGCGAAAAGGGTGAAAAAATTATTGTTACCGATGAAGGTCACTATGATCCCTCGATCATTCCCCTCAAACGCTGGACCGAGTATCAGAATGAGACATTTGACAAAGATGATGATCTTGACGATATGTCGACGTATGGTCGCTCCAATACCATGAATACTCACAGGATGAGTATGATGACCACAAAGACTGGTTTAGATACAATTGATCAGCTGCCCCTTGAACACCAATCCAATCAGCCAACTGATACAGAGATTACCGAGGCGGTCCGCGAGATTCTTGCCACCGCAGATCTCACTAAGATCACCAAGAGAATTATTCGCATGCAGCTTGAAAATCAGTTCAACTGCAACTTGAGTCTGCGTCGTGAGTATATCTCCTCTGTTACCGAGGCCCTTCTCTCAGGAGAACTTTAGGCATACATTTAAACAGACATTGAAGCATATAAAATCAATTCCGTTTCTAAAAAGAGACACTTTTGAGCGGATCCTTTCATAAAGTCATCAAGATCTTCAAGAGAATTGCAGAAAATATATAACTAACCAAATCTACAATATGAAAAACACGCGCACCATCACCTCAGGTCTCTGCCTGGACGGCATCTGGATTCTTTTTGAGAATAACTACACCCTCAAGTGCTGCGCCAAGGGAAATATACTCGTCATCTTCAAGCTCAGCGCGCTCACCCACTGCAAGCAACACGGGAGTAGTATGGGTGACCCAGCCAGTAATGGTCTTTGGACGGCCGGCCTGGCCAACAACGTCTACTGCCTGACCGACACGTACACTCACCTTGATAGGCTCCATTTGCTCATTAACAGTCACCAACATGCGAGGATGAAAAGCAGGGGTTAAGAAGTACATGAGACCGGGGCTCTGACTCAATACAAATGATTTAGGACTGAGTAGCGCCAAGCTCACAATTAACAAGCCACCAAGCGCGACCGGTGATAGGATCTGCCCTTCGGTGTGGAACGGAGAAAGTGACAGGACACCCTTACCGAGGTGTACCAACCCCTGAGCGATACGAACCATGAAAAGGGTATCAGGATCGCGGCTATAATATGCTGCGAGCTGGCGCAGGAGCTGTGCAAGACGGGCATTATTAGTACCGGCGCCAACAAGACCCATGGCAAAGATGGCATTAATGGCAACATCCAGATCGGAATCGTGTGAATAACGTGACAAAGTATCATAAACCTCGACTTCAGGAGTCGAAGCACTGATAAGACCAAGAGCGAGAGGAACGGCGCGGCGTATACTGGCGTCACCATAGTGCATCAAGTGTGCAAAATGGCGCAACGCCATCTCTTGACCAATCTCTTCACCCATGGCGATTACAGCGATGCCGAGAACGCAGAAAGCCTTGACCTTTGTCGCCTCACGACGAGCATCGCGACGCTTTTCCTTATCCTCTCTGCTTTCTGTGGGCTTCTCGGATTGACCACTTTCCTCATGCTCGGAGTCAGAGTCAGCAGCTTCAGGAGGCTGCTCGCGCATGGCCTCATCAGCGGGCTCGGGTGCTGGCGCCTCATCATCATCTTGCTCGTCATCTTCGCTATCGGTTTCGTCCTCATAGGGGCGGGTAGCGCACTCACGCAGAAGTTTTTGGATTTGAAGAACATTGCCACTGGCACAGTATGAGCAGATTGTGACGAGTGTCTCAACAACTTGGGCAATGGGATGGTCGATAGCTTTGATAGTTTCAAAAAGCTCCTCGGTGTCTTCGATTTTACCCACAAACAAAAGCGCGAGACCGAGGGCCATAAAGCGGGACCACTTGTCGTTAAGATGAGATACGGGGCGCTCAAGGAACGCTTGAATGATATAAGTAGTACAGTCACCATTAGCAGTGCCAACGAACACGAGACCCAATGCCAACGCCGCAAGTGAGGAAGTCTCCATGGGCAGGTCATCGTTGACGATAAGAGGAGTGAGGAGCTCAGCAATGTCTTCGCGAGCAGTACCTGCATATGCGAGTGCTAATCCCATGAGGGCAGCTGATCTCAGGTTACTACTAGGGTTCTCAAGATAATCACTGAGTAGCGCCATGGCGGGGTCAACTTCATCATGAACGCCAGTGCTGAGGACACCTACACCAAGAAGCGCGCCCGCCTTGACCTGCTCCTCGGAAGAATAGAGATAGCGATCAAGAACAGGAAGGCCAGCATTAACATCCCACAGATGGAGCAAACCAATTGAAGCGACGGTGCACTGCATACCCACGCCCGAGGTACGGTAGATCCACGAGGAATCATCAACATCCGTGAGCACCAAAGAATCGTTACCGTAGCCAGTATGCACAAGGGCATTCACAAAAGATGTTGCAAGGTTCTGCTTTGCGGGCTCCAGGGAAGACCCACCAAGCACACTTGAATCGTACTGAGAGCGGAGGATATCCTCGGGTTTCTTGGGCTCGCCAACATTGAGCTCCTTTATCAAGTACTGGTAGTACTCTGTGAGTTTTTGATTGGTCATGGATTCTTGAGCGACCTCGCATTCTACGCCATAGCGCTGGTTTTGACGGCCTACGAGGAGACCGAGTTGAATACGTGTAGAGTCATCCTTTGCCTCACTGAACACACGTTTTACAAGCGCAGGATCATCAAGACGGATAGCTAAAACGAGCGCCTGCAACAGAGCACCGTACTTGAGGTAGATAGCGTATGCAGTATGCAGGCAGTCAATGTCATCGCCAGGGGCCAAAAATGGGACGCAGCTAACGACATAGCGGCAAACGCGGTCATAGGTCTGCTTTTCAACAAATTTAGGCAGTGCCTCAATGGCCTCAATCTCAAGCAGAATATCAACTGCATCAGCCTCTGAGTTGTCCTGTAAAAGAGAGGGTACGATATCGAGCGCCAATGATTTAAGGTCTTCTGTGCTCTGCTCCTCGCTTTTGTCTTGACGTTTGCGGAATTCTGAGCCAATTTCAAGTGCCAAGTGGCGAACATATTCGTGGCCCCACCGGGAAGCGGAGGCATTGTTCCCGGAAAGAAGGCGGTATTTGAGCGCATCGCCCTTTTTGACTGTGGTTCCAACAACCGAAAGGATATCAGCTAATTGCTTGTTATCTGTTTTGCTGTACGATTCCTCCAACACGCTGAACGACTCCCTGAGATACTTGAGCGGCTTGGGGACAGCCGTCATGCTACTTGTACTGGTACGGATTGTTGTCGCGAGGTCATCTATAGCGGCATCATCACCATTAATTACACGTGTAACGAGTACGTCGAGCTCTTCTTGGAGCTGGACGTCTACCTCGCTGGGTTCTGGCGCTGTCTGCTGCTCTTTAGGCATGAGGTAATCTCCAGATGCAGAATAGATTTATGTAGATGGAAGAGGGGTGGGGAAAGTGGGACCCTTTGATATATAAACACTATTGCTGATTGTCAAAATTTCAGAATTGTTTAGGATATGAGCCAGAATTTATGATTCGTGCACTCAAGCATTCAATGCCTCTAGCGTGATCCGACACCCGCTTACCACCATGATCCCGCCAATCAACCTTAAATCCTGGCTAGAGGAGAATTCACATCTACTTAAACCACCTGTTGGTAATTTCTGTATTCAGCGAGGCGGCTTCACTATTATGGTAGTGGGTGGTCCTAACCAGCGGTCAGATTATCATGTGAACCCCACACCGGAATGGTTTTACCAGTATCAGGGTCCAATGACGCTTAAAGTGGTGGATGACGGAGAGTTTAGGGACATTCACATCTTTGAGGGAGATATTTTCTTGCTGCCACCGAATGTGCCTCACTCTCCTTGTCGGTATGCAGACACCGTCGGGATTGTTGTAGAACAAGATAGACCATCTGATTCGCCCGATAAGTTGCGGTGGTATTGTCCCGAATGTCACGAAATAGTTTATGAAGACAGTTTTCAAATGCACGATCTAGGAACGCAAGTCAAGGAAGCTATTGACAAGTTTGCTGCCAAGGAGGTAGCACAAAAGTGCCAATGTGGAGGCATTGTGAAATTACGCCCAGATACGCTGGCAGAGAAGCCACAATCCACTTCCTAATGGCTGCGTAAATACCCCCTTTGCGACTAGCAAAGAAAACTTCGCGGCATTGGTGGCTGTGAAAATGTAAACCTTTTATGTACAGATAACGATTATAAGAAATACAGAAATGAATTTAATCATTGGAAAGAATATGGGCTACTCTTAGTCTCCACGAGCTGATATCACAAGCTTACCGTGGTTGCTTGATGGCCTCACTACGATCCCGTCCCCACCATTGCTAGTATCCCATGTCAGCCCCACTATCTGCAGAGCAATACGAGCTAGTGAGTCCGGAAGATCTTTTGACTTACCAGCCCCAAATTTCAAGCATTCATTCTTTCAATGCAACCCAGAAAGTAGACCTCATCGTTTTATCCAAGAAAAAAGGCTCGGCAGAGAAGATTGTCCAGACACTCGCCAAGAAGCCAGCAGATGGAAAGCGTATTCTGTGGTATAACGGGTCAACATACTACGAACTCAAAGAGGACAAGCTCATTGTCCAAGGTAACAAGTTCAAGTCAGAAAAGGTAGTGTACATCCACGATTTACTGCATGATGAGGGCAATGAACTCCACGACCAGTTCTCAAAGGCTCCTATCGTGCCTGTCGCCGCTTACTATCTTGACGCTAAATCTTCTGAATCAGTGCGCATTTCGCGCGCGGCCCCTTATGTTTTGCTGAAACTCAGGGATGGCTCTGAGCACCATGCACCTATGCTCTACCTTGACTTTGAGAACTTTGAACTCGACTGGACCAAAGTTGATGCTGAATCAACTAATTTGGGGGATTTTGGTAATCTTGCCCAGTCCAAGAGACCCAGTTTCGACATACCTGCTGCTCCCAGATCTAGTGAAGGAGAACCTTCCAAGTCTGCTTCTTCCTCTGCCCCTTCCTCTTCGTCCAAATCGCCAGCAACTGTACCATCTAAAGAGTTGTCGCTTGAAGCGACAAATGAGCTCTATAATCTGGCTAATGCACATCACCCTTCCAAAGGGCTGATCCTCTTTGGATTATTTATCGCGCTGGCCTTCATAAGTGGAGCAACATATCGTAGCTCGCTTTTCACTGGTGAACCTCTCTTATTCCTCGTGGCCAATAATAGAGTGAAGGTGAATGCGCATGAATTACCCACCACTAATGAAGTTCTCGCCATAATCGAAGAGAAAGGGGCTAGTGTATATCAAGACACCAAGATAATGATGAAGCAATTTTTCGATCTGTTGCAAGGTTTTGCCTCTTTTATCTTCAAGGACGGTCCCGTGCAGCTTTACCAGTACTTGAAGAAATCTATCGAGCCTAAGCCTCATAACGCTATTATTCCGAGTGGATCCTCGCGGTCTTTGCGCCAGAAAATTGCAGAAACCTACATTCAAGGCGCAGTTGAGATTCTTTAGCTCACCGCGCACTGGCAAACCCTGGCAAATAGCAAATTAAACTGTCAATTAATTCTGTCCTATAAATAAACTATATTTCATCAGAAGGAGTGCTCACACTCTGGTGTTCGAGTAGCCATTTGTCAAGCTTATCGTAAACAATCGTGTTTGCATTGTGGAAATAGATGCTGTGGTCGCTATCGGGATACACGTGCATATCGTAGTTTTCAATGCCTTGCTGATCAAATTCATCAAGCAACCGGTACGTATTCTGGATGTGCACATTGTCGTCACCAGTACCGTGCATAATCATGAACCGGCGAGCTTTGGCAACACTCTTGACATCAGTGACTGCGCTCTCCTCGTACCCCTTCGTGTTATTCTGTGGAGTGTGCATATAACGCTCGGTGTAAATGCTATCGTAAAGGCGCCAGTCAGTTACTGGGGCGACCGCGACTCCAAATTTAAACTGTTCACCACCATCAGTTTCCAAGGTCTTGAGGGTCAGAAAGCCACCATATGACCAACCCCAAATAGCAGTGACATTTGGGTTGACATATTTTTTAGAATTCCATTGTTTTGCGACCTCAATTACGTCGCGCGACTCATAATAGCCCAACCTGTCACGAACAGCGGATCGGAACTCACGACCCATATAACCAGTGCCGCGAGGGTCGACAGTCACCACAATGGCATTGTGCGTCTCGGCATATACTGTCTGGAAATCAATTGAGAAAGTCTCCTGGACCATCTGAGAGCCAGGGCCACCATAATTATAGAACAGAACGGGATACTCGAGCGACTCGTCAAAGTCGCTGGGGCGAATCTCGCGTACATTCACCACGACTCCGTCAGCCACCTCCACCTGGGTGAAGTGCACAGATGGTAGCGTGCGATTGGCCAGCGTCTCTTTAAGATTCTCGTTACCATATCTTACCACAGTGTGGTTCTCTCTCAAATCACGAACCTCAGTGAACGGGATATCGGGCCCTTCGTAAGAAATGACCGCATGAGTAGCTGAACCAGAATAGCTAGCTCCGTAGAATCCTTTCTCGGTAAGAGCATTGACTTTCTCGGGGCTATTCAAGTTGACCGAGTAAATATTCTGGCGGGTAGGTGCTTCTTTGGTGGCAGTGAAAAACACAGTATTAAGCTCGGGGTTGAAGGCATAAGGGATATCCGCAACCTCCCAGTCACCCCTTGTGATAATAACTGGTTTAGTAGAGTTCATGGGAGAAAAATAGCCCAAATGATTGTATCCGTCCACAGTTAGAGTGTCAATGTAACCATCAGCAGCACGACCATGACCGCTAGGGACAAACACACTATTATGGCTGATTTCAAACCAGCCTCCGTCCTTGAGAGCATCATACTTACGTACCACAGAAGAGGAGTGAGACGCAGCGTCAACCAAATGTACTTCCAAGATATCACTATCGCGAGTCATTACTTTGACAATTGCCTCGTCCTGGCCCCAGACCACCTCAGTGACAATCTTATCAGGAAGATCAATAGTAATCAAATGACTAGATTCTTTCGCGTAATTGTAAACATACAAATCATCGATGGGGTTGGCGACGCCGGGCTTGGGGTAATTGATGTTGACAACAGATGGATATTGATTAGCACCTTCTTTGACAAAATACTCTAGAGGATAGGTAGGGACCTCGGTATCATTTGTGCGGAGATACAGCACGTAGTTGCTATTGCGAGACCACCAGAATGCAGTGTCACCAGAGAAAACCTCCTCCTCATAAACCCAGTCAGGATTACCATTGAATATGTTAGCCGCACCATCATCAGTGACTTGATGTACAGTTTTTGAAGAAACCTCACGGACGAATAAATTGTTTTTATAGACAAACGCCACCTTCTCGCCATCAGGACTAAAGTGAGCGACGGAGACGAAAGCCTCGGGTTGATCTGGTATCAGAGGCTCAAAAGTCTTTGACTCAACATCGAGCAACCAAAACAGTCCAAATGACGAGTGACGGAAGTTCTTTTTGTAGTCAGTCTTGACCACTGCGTGGGAATTATTGTGGTTGGCGAATACATCAAATGCCTGGCGTTGAGTGCCGAAGATTTCTGGCCATTGGCTGCACAAAACCAATTCTTCTTCGCTACCAATTTTCATGACAACAAATTCATTCTTGGAGTTGCGAGTCAGGTACTCACCATCATTACCCTCTGGAACCCAGTTATATGTGGGTGTATTGCTTCTATAAGTGCCTTTGCGCATTTCATCAAGATTTATAGATGGAATACGTGCGTTAGGAGACTTGTGTTTTCCATACGAACCCATGCTCAGGAGGGCTATGAACGACACCAAGACAATCGTGGCGAGCGCGCCTACAGCCAAACGCCAAACACGGCTTTGTTTGTAGCTCTTCTGGCTCTCTACATCTTTGAGGGGCGCCTGAGTGTCTAGTAATGGGTTATCGTCTGGACCTTGAGGGGAAGCCATGTGTGGGTCCGGTGTGTAAGCGCTAATATGCACCGGCAGAAGCTTGTAACACCGCCTTGCATGGTTTTAAAGTAATTTGCGCCGGGAGTATTTTTTCCAAGTCACCAAGTTCAGAAGAATTCTTCCCAAATATGCCACTAGATTGATGCCACTTGGGGTAGATTAATCGATTATATGTTCTATATGCATGTCTGAATGCTACTCAGCTTCAGAACTGTTCCATTGTTGGTTTAGGGTTTCTTCAAGATTCTGAAGCTCGCTGTCGAGAAACTCATTTGTCTCTTGGGTACCTGTTAGTGTAGCAAGTCTCATATTTTGTCTAACTTGGCGATAAATCTCCGTCACCGCTTCACGACGATTACGCAGCAGTTCTGGGTTGGTCTGGACAGTTCTCGCTACATGATCGGATACAGCAGCTTCTAGAGCGACCTTTGCTTGCGATTCTTTATATTTCGCTATCAATTCTGCGCGAGTATCATCAAACTTTCCGCTTGACTTGAACTCCGTGATACGGGAGGCACTCATGTAAGCGGGATGGATGGATGACGCAAAACCGCGTGGCGGCGTTTCCCAGCGCCAACTTTTAAAGGCCTAGATACAATCTACTTACATTAGAATTCTAGGCTAAATATGCTTCGGGATATGAGCGCAGGGAAATGCAAATAATTAGGAACCAAGAAATGGTACCAGCCACAAGGGGCCATGAATAAATATAGACTCCGAGGAGTCATTTTTTTAAAAGCACAAAGGCAAACGGGAACCCAATATCAGGAATTGGGGTTGATAAATGCAATGAGAAAATAAATGAAGATAGTGAGATGATGGAATATTCGTGAATTGAATTATTTTCGAGGACCTCACAAGAACCCTTATTCCTATCAAGGGAGTCCCCGAGTACGAAACCTAGCCCCCACCGTAGGATCGTATTTTGTTGTAGAAGAGCCAGAGCTAACTGCGCATCTTCGGAAAGGGGCCCCCAGAATAGCAAGACAATACATTGCATCATGGTTAGTTAAGTGACCAGTCAAATCATCGCATTGTTTACTAGCGAAAACGTGACTGAACAAAACACTCATTTCTTTTTTCAAAGCCAACTCGCTTCATTCAAATAAATCATCAGTTGCATTTACCATTGCCTCCGCTTTGGGTAAACGGGAAAAAATGGATTACTATTTAGACTGAGATGACATCCTTCTGGTTATTGTACTCGTCCATTTCGGCATCGAGCTCTTCAGCAGATTTGGGAGTGCGCTTCTTGGGAGTTCTCTTCTTCGAAGCAGGACTCTTATCTTTAGGCTTATTATCAGCCTTCTTGGCAGTCTGCTTCGGCTTAGACTCCTTAGAAGGGGTAACAGAACCGAGACGGGACGCCAAGCTTTTGCGGGTAGGATCTGTGTGAATCTCTATCGCAATGATCTTGGCGCCACCGTCCATGGGCATACCGTTAAGCTTGTTGAAAGCAGCAAGAGCCTTGCCCTCGTCGCGGAACTCAACAGTAAACTTACCAGTTGGCTTACCGTTACGGGCATAAACACCCTCACACTTCTTCACAGGACCAATATCGTTATGGAGGAACTCTTTGAGCTTGCTTTCAGTGATATCGACAGGGAAGTTGCTAGCAGTGATCTTAACAGCCTGGTGGAAAGGGTCATCAGCTTGAGACTTCTTTTTCTGCTGCTGGCGGGTTCTCTTGCTAGACTCATCCTTGAGCTTGGCTACATCCTTCTTGGGGTTGGCGTTGTTGGAATTCTTAGTGACACCACCAGAAGTTTTCTTGCTGCTGTTTCGTCTGTTGCGTACAGATCCACGAGGCTTAGCGCCAATGATATCATCGAGGGATTTGCTGAGATCAGGGATAGTTGTGGACATTCTTGGGGCGGGTGAGGTAAAGGTGGGAAGTAGCCTCGGGCACGCCACGAGGTCTTTTTGGTCAGCGAGCGCCTCAAGGGTTAGGGTACTTTGTGCATTGGGAGCCTGAAAGATGGCTGGGCAGCCCTCGGACCCTGCCACACAAGGGAACTTGGTATTAGCGCCATGTTTTCGGCAAGCGTTCTTTGTAAAAAATATTTTAAAAGTCGAAACTTAATCATCGAAATTTTATTTCGCCCCACCAGCTATGCTTATGAGCAGACCCACACTGGAAATAGTACTTAGCATATGGACATCCACTACGTGATAGCCTCCGAGTTCGATATTGACGTAGGAGCTACCGTTAAGTATCATTACCCTGATGAAGAGCAGCCGCTGTTCAAGCGTGAGAATGGTTTCGCCAATCTTTTAATCCCTGATCAAGCCCATTTACGTCAAGAAGACTTTGGCTATTTTACCTTGTATCGAAACCAGGAAGGGCACCTTGACTACACTCCCAGTGGCCCTGACTCAAAACGGTTTTACGTTGCACATATATTGCAAACCAAGACGGGCGAGGAGATCAAGCGTGGCGCCCGCATCCACTCCCTAGCGATCGTTGCCACAGAGTGCTTTTTGCCGGTCTTCAAACCCCTGCTGCTTCTCGCTATTGATGCCTACATTATGAGTCCTAGTGTCTCTCGCCTTGCGGAGGTCTATCAGGCTCTTCGCAACTTGGATATGACAGGAATGCCCAACTACTCGTGGAGTCAGAAGCGTATCCTCCAGCTCAATCAAAACCCTAATATGTTTAGAGATCCTAATAGCGAGGCTCAGGACACTCATGTTTTTGAAGCTACTGTTCAGTATCGCGGCCTGCGTATCCCGGTGCGTATTCCTACAGACATGGACTATTACAACTACGGTGACTTTTCTCTCAGTAAACTTGTCCAGCTCTGCTCCCAGCTTCCCCAGTGTCAAGGATTCCACAAGGAAATGACAGTCTATGGACCGGCCACGCCTCCTCTTATTATGCTCTGGACAAGTATCCTGACTGAGAAACGTATTTTGCTGGTAGGGGACACTCAGACCGCATGTGCAGAGCTTGTGAATCTTGTTCAAGCGTGTGGGTTTTTTGGCTCTGCAGGTGGTCTCCTTAATACACCCATGAGAGTTTTCCCGTACGTTGATTTAGGGCGTATGGACGACCTGCGTAAAACCGGAGGGTACATTGCCGGAGTTACAAACAGAGCGTTTTTACTTCACCCAGAGTGGTACGATTTAGCCATCCATATCGAGAAGAAAACGATAGAGCTTAGTCCTCGTATGGCCCGTGCTAAGACTCCTGAGCGCTTCCCACTCCACAACCCTATCGATTTTGAAATGCTTGATAAAGTTCAACATCTTGCGCGTGAAGGAAACGAACGCGCTGTAAGATCGACTTGCCAGGAGTATACTACTTCGTTCTTACGTCGCAGTGCTCTGCAGGATCTTGAAAAGATGGCTCATAGCTTGAAGAACCGTGCAGAACAGCCGGTTCGCCTACTTGGTGATTTTGGCCATTACTACTCTAACCAGGCTGAGCGGGCGCAGTTCTCCACTGTTTATGTTACAGTGTTTAATTCCTGGAAACGACACCCTTCCTATGCCTACTACTTGAAGCAGGTCTCGACCTTTGATTGGCCCCAATTCCCAAAGCCCCTTGTTGACTATGCCCACTTGGAACGCCGTCTCGAGGTTGGTAAACTCGATACTGACCAAGCCGCAGATATATACGACGCATTCTGCGATGCCATGAGGGACGATGACGATATCACGCTGTACCTTGCCCAGGCCAATTCTGTCTACTACTTGAACCTGGGTCTCTACCACCCTTCCAGTACTATTAGACAGAAGGTTTCTGAACTCATGCTAAGAATTAAAGAGCACCCTGCTGGCAAGTACCATTACGCGGAGCTTTCGCCCTATCACGCTATTGCACTAGAGCGTGCCGAGCGCAAGCTATTGTAGTATACTTGCATGATAAATCCAAAATAATTGTAGCTAATAATCTCTTGGCTCTTATCAGTTTATGCACTTGAGCTACTGCTTCCCGAACGCAAAGGCTGATTCGCTGCGTCTACTGGAGTATATTCTCAATCCGCGTAGCATTGTGTCTTTTCCACCCATATGGTTCTCTAAAACCTTGAGTGTAATCATATGGCATTTGATTCCGTTTAAATTTGAGCTCTTGACCCAACCAGTGGGTTCCTGCATCTCAAGCTCTTGACATTTGACAAGGTCATGACTTCCCGTGCCCATTGAGATTTCTATTCTACTTGGTGTGTACGATTCATCTGATTCGTAGTTGAAGAAAAACCAGATCTCATGAATGTCGACCAGTTTTCCAAACTGAACAGTCAAGATGTGAGGCTGTCCGCCGTTACTTTGCCAATATGACTGCGGAGAGTTTTCGAGTACTCCCGATGCTGGGTGTGAAATTTGTGATGAAGTGGCTGTAATACTTGCCTGTGAAGACACATCTCTCAAGTTTGGGCTGACTTCTTTGTATTTCTTAGCTAGATCGTCCATGTCAGCTGTATATGGAGTCTGTTGATAAAGAACATACCCACGGAGATCTTATCGGTGTGGGTACACGGCAGATGGAAGAAATATTTTAAATATTGGGACAA
Source organism: Wickerhamiella lipophila (assembly GCA_030582055.1). NCBI lineage: Eukaryota > Fungi > Ascomycota > Dipodascomycetes > Dipodascales > Trichomonascaceae > Wickerhamiella > Wickerhamiella lipophila. The sequence goes on along the minus strand of JAKTWO010000011.1, from coordinate 162,839 downwards.
ATCGGTCGAATTTTTCTAATCTACTGAAGCATCGTTTCTTATATTCAAATATATACCCTCAAGGCCCATCCCATTTATAGGCCTATCCCAGCTTCGCGGTTTGTCATCCAATGGGTCTCAAAGAAATGCCTGCTCACCTCTCGCTGGAGGAACTTAAAGCTGAAAAGGTGCCCCTTGCGTGGAGAGATCGCTGCGCAGGTCTCCTTGTTCCCCTTAACAAATGCCGCCTTGAAACTGCATACCTCCCCTGGAAGTGCTCACAGCTCAGACACGACTATGAGGAGTGCCAGTATAACGACTTTCAACGCCGCGTGGAGGAGTTCAAGGCCTCTAAACCTGAACAACAGTAAATAAATAATTACTCTATGTGAATCTTATATGTTGGTTTAGCTCATTTTATAGCTTGTTGAAGCTCCAAGCATTTAGTCTCTTTCTTTTCGCGAGACCGCCGTTCACGTAACTTTTGCGCAGCTAATTGATCGCCTTGCTTTTTGACGAATTTTGCATGGTACAAACCGCACGCGTTGCAAAGTGTGCGTGCACCATCGGGCCCACGACGCCATTCAGGTGTTTGTTGGGTGCCACACTCATGGCAGCTTACGGGCTCATCGTTGCGACTGCGCTTGCGACGCTGGCGTTTCCCGCTCATGGATGTCATTGAATTGCCCCAGGTCATCTTTGGCGATTCGTACACTGGCGTGCTCTGGGGTCTAAACCCAGGATGCGCTGCCCACATAGCGGTACTCGCAGTTACGGACCCATTAGCAGCGCTGCTAATGGAAGTTGGTGGACAGCCATAAGCTTGTTGGCTATTGTTCGACAGTACTTTGCCCATTTTGGAGAGATGATCGATGCAGTTTAGAATGATATCAGGGGATGGAGTCCGAGTACACGACATATTGTAGATATGATATGAGGCTTCGCGAATATCCTTGAGCACGTCCAATACAGAGCTACCACACGTATTAATCTGCGGAATTGCCATCAGCGGTTGCTCCAACTCGCGGTGCATCATAGGCAACTGGGGCTGTGGCATTGAGATCGGTTGAATTGAGGGGACCATCTGATTGTGGAAACTTTGCTGCTGCTGTGCATTTGGCTGAGGATACATACCGAGCTCAATCTGCTTGGGGGGCTGTTGACTAGCAAGGGGAGCTCTGACGTCGACGTGTTGACCACTCAAGTGTTGTAGAAGCTCGACAGCTGGGTCTTCATGTATGAGACCAGTTTTCTGTTGTCTAACGTCTTCAAAAGAGCCAGGTGGTGACTGTAGAATCTTTTGGATACGAGGGAGCTCCTGCTTATCATCAGAAGCACTGTGCGCGACTCCTGGGCTCTTGGGTCCCACTTCAGTCGTTGTAGATAATGTAGTAGCCATGACAAGCTCCTTGGGGATACGATAGTTTTAAGCAAAGACAATGTGATATGTATGCGGTGTTATATGATTGTGTTGAGGTGCATGTGCCTGCAGATACCATGCATCAACGCTCCAACCCCACGATATCGCCTAACATTTTTTCCCGCAAACTGATGGATAATCGGCATCTTGAGTGCTTGTTAGAAAAGCCAAAATGGCTACAACAACACCGCGCTAAACTTGCGTTTGAGTAAACTATCACATGTGTATGAGATAAAGTTTGATGACGATAGCTGAAATGTCTACCTCTGGGACAGGCACCTACGCGATCTTGAAATCATTTCGAATCAGTGTAGAAAAGGTGCTTGCAAGCTGGTGAGTACATTCACATTGGCACCTCTGGGGAATCTTTCCGAGACAAGTCTCGTGGAACCTAAAATGATCAAACTTTGGTGCCTTGTACAATCCCAGTATTTCCAACAAAAGTTCATTCATTCATGATATATAAATGATTAATTTAAAATATTCAGGTATCGCAGTCTCTGAGCTCGGGCTTTCCAGCTATAGCTCAGTGCTCTCACCTTGCATGCCAACTTGTCATAAAGATCCTTTTTTTTAAGATTCATCCAAAGCGTCTTTTACATTCGCTTTAGGGCAGGTCTGTTTTATCAGCTCATGTGCGCTTGATGTTTTTTCGGTGGTCTCGACATCCTTGTGGGGGGAGACCTTAGGTTCATCTGCGGCGATCGCGGGTAAAGAATCGGCCATACCACCGTAAGCGCTGGGGATCCATTCACCCAAAACGTAACGCAACCCCTTACCATTACCTACCACATGAAACTTATCAGCGGTTTCCTGGGACATAAAGACACGGACCAAGCCAAACATCCAGGTCATAACTTTGGGAATATTAACGAAGTACTTTGCAGACAAAAACTCGGGGTAGTAATCCTGGAAAAGCTGAATTGTAGTGCTCGAGGCCTTCTTGGTAGCACCGTCCAATCGCAAAAATGAAACATCCTTGTAGTCGTGAACCTGATCCATATAGGCCTTATCTGGATCAGAGAGATCCATTAGTCGAATTCCACGCTCCATAACGCTAACTCGCCAACGCAAGAACTTGTCAAGCTCTCCAAAAAGTTTGCCACGCTCATCTGCAGACCTTGCAGCTCCATAAAGGTTCCAGGTGACCACTTTGCCAGATGGAGACATGGTGAGTATAGCAAGCTTATTTAGATCGCCGTGCTTTTCTTCAATCGTGTCAAGAGGCTTGAACTCCTTGCGCCACTTGAGTGTCTCCTTAAGCTGCAAGGCTGCAGCATCAACATCGTCTTTGTTGGCAACGATGAACTTTTTGAGAACTTGCTGGTGCGCAGGGCCCAGTTCACCTGAAAAATCAAGTCCGTATAATTCGCTGTATCCTGCTTCAGCTATAAGGGCGGGTAGTTTGGCTCCAAGCGACATGCTGTATGTATCTCGAGGTGCGTGTCGTCTATCTTTACGTCATCCGCCCAATCAAGAAATGGGAGCTGTAGCGTATAGTGTAGCAGGATTCTCCGCAACCGCGACGCTTCTTGTTGGTGGTTACTTGCTACTTACTGGCCAAGGCGAGCAGTTTGATGTGGGATACTTTTTGTCGTCCCTTAGCCCGTACATGTGGGCTGTTACCGGTGTCGCCCTGTGTACCGGTTTGTCGATTGTTGGTGCTGCGTGGGGTATTTACGTCAGTGGAACCAGTATTCTGGGCGCCGGCGTCAAGGTACCTCGCATCACCACCAAAAATCTTATCTCCATTATCTTCTGCGAGGTCGTCGCTATCTATGGCCTGATCATGTCCATTGTATTCAGTGCAAAGCTCACAAATGCTGATGCGGCGAACCTCTACTCTCGCGAAAACTTATTCACAGGCTACGCTCTGTTTTGGGCTGGTTTAACTGTTGGTCTCGCTAACCTTGTGTGCGGTATTGCCGTTGGAGTTACTGGCTCCACAGCAGCGATCAGTGATGCAGCAGACCCTTCATTATTTGTGAAGATTCTTGTTATTGAAATTTTCGGAAGTGTTTTGGGTCTCTTCGGTCTTATTGTTGGACTTTTGATGGCTGGTAAAGCCCAGGAATTCCAGTAGAGTTTTATATGTATTAAGGGTTAGATATCAACTTTTCCTCCTCTATTTTTATTAATATACCAAAGTAATATACGGCATTTGCTGCCCGTATCGGCCATAATAGCAGTCATCAGCTCTGCTGGCTGACATGCTCCGAGATATATTTAGAGGGGTACGATATGCCTCTCAAATCACCCACCGAGATATTTCCAGAGCATTCAATCAGGAAATATATGAGATTAGATCCAGGGCTTCTCTTATGAACCAAACCTCCTGGAAAACCCTCGCTTCGCTTGAGGATGTCAACCCCATGATGGAAATTTTCAAGAACCTTGCATCTGTACCTGGTGCACTTACACCTACCACAGTCTTACATGCAGTTACTGCACTGAGCCGTTCAGCTAAAGATAGTCCACTTTTATTTCGTTCCGCAATGGAAAATGTGCGCAGCCAGTACCAAACCCAGTTGTACCTTGACTTGGCCACACACTGTGACACAGTTGCCGAATCAATTATCGCAAACAAGATTCCCTACACAAATAAGATTGTAGGTACACTACTAGGTGTTTACGAGATTGTAGACCCAGCCAAGGGTGCTGCATTATATGTGGAGGGCAACTTTACCAGCGTAGGCGGCAGTGTCATCCCATGTATGGTGAAGTCAGAGGCTCCTCTTGCTCTCATTGAGACAGCGTATCGCGAAACACCTCGCAAAAGTGCTCGTGTTAGAGCCAATATGACATGGGCATATCTCAAATATAACAAGTGGGACCAAGCACTCGAGCTGCGGTCTCAGATTCAAGATGCTCCTCTCAGTACTGAAAGATTTTTGGTGAGTGCATTCGTAGGCGATGCTCCAGTAGATATGGCTTTGGAAGCGTTCTCAGAAGCTTCAATTGCGCCTCATCAAGCTGCAGTGGTGAGGCTCGTCAATAATGCGTGGGCGACAACCCAAGATCCCCAGCAGCAGCTTGATATTTTCAACAAGTTCTTGGTTTTGTCTCGTGGCTCACAGGAATCTGCCTTCAAGCCAGTGACTTATGCGGTCACTCATAACATCCTCAATCAACGCAAAGATCTTGACGATCTCGTGGAGGATGTCAAGAGTCTCATAAATGTTTACTCAAAGTATCCTTCCAAAGCTATATTTCTCAATATTTTGTTAACTCACGTCACCAAATACAGGGGAACAGAAGAGAAGCTTATTATGCCAATTCTCCAGGCATACGGTGCAGACACTCTGAGCCCCGTGACCTACAGAGTGAAGCTCAACTCGCTAGCGAGAATCGATCCTCCCAATAAACGTGAGTATGTTCGCAAGCTCTGGAGTGATCGTAATAAGTTAACCGAACCACTCGATCGCTACGATTGGATGGCGTTGGCCAAGGCTGATCGGGAGCTTGAGTCTGAGCTAAAATGAACAAGACACGGGACGGTGGAAAACCTATCAAGCTGTTTCTCTCCAAGCTGCACGGCTATTTATTTTCACTATGAGTATTAATGCTTACCTCGGAAAACTAAGATAATCTCAATCGGCGATGGCTGTGCAAGGAGAATCTCCATGATGTTCTTTTTTTTTCTTTACCAGGAGCATTTTTCCTAGGCGTAGCCAACACGTTGATGGGCAATTTCAAGGGTGCACGTGAGACAAAAGTTGCCAAGTCGAATTCGCTCTCAAAAATCCAGTACTGAGTGTCGCGGATCCCGCTTATAGTTGGAGCGTTGAGTCGCAACACTGGAAGGCCATTGAAGTGTACCTTCTCGATCACTGTGTCTTGAACTGGCCAAATGCTTACCACCTTGAAGGTTTTGTGCTCGAGAATGGCGCGCAAAACCACCACATGCTCTGATTCTTTGCCCCTATGCGCGACAATTGCAAAGCTAGACCGTGCAGGAATAGAAGGACTTGAAAAGTCGAGGGTGAGCGTCGCTATGATAGGAAGTCTGATCAAGAAACAGCTATCATCGAATGCGCTTGCCTTGATAAACAATGAAGAGGAGCTTGTGGGAGAGTCGGGTGGCTGTTCTACTTGGGGATTGTACTTTTTCTTACTGATTTGTGGCTTCTGGAGCAGGCTGGTGACATTTATCTTAATCTTTTTAAATGCAGAAAGCATGTGTTTGGGTAAAGGGGTCAGGCGGATGCCAGATGTTCATCTTTGGGACAATGTGACCCAGCATCCAGGGACTCCTTGAGTAGATCGCCCTGCTCACTACTTGGACTCAAATTTGCCCTATTAACATACTTAAGAACTAGATTATACACAAAATAAAACCAGTTTGTCGTATTTAACTCAGAAATACTCGACAAGGCCGATTATACCTTCCGTCCGTCCTGTCTATAAGGCCCCCCTTGGCTGGCTTATGGGCGACTGTCAGCAGGAGCAGCGCGAGCATGTCGATCCACTTTGTACTGATCCAGAACCGGCAGGGTAAAACGAGGTTATCAAAGTGGTACGGCAGTCAAACGGAGTCTGAACGGCGCAAGGTCAAGACGGAGGTGCACCAGCTTGTCGCCGCGCGCGATCAAAAGTACCAATCCAACTTTGTGGAGTTTCACGAACACAAGATCGTGTACAGGCGATATGCAGGCTTGTTTTTCTGTCTTTGTGTTGATGTTGCTGATAACGAGCTATTCTACCTCGAAGCGATTCACATGTTTGTTGAGATCCTCGATACCTTCTTTGGCAGTGTCCGCGAGCTCGACATTGTATTCAATTTTTACAAAGTCTACACAGCTCTTGATGAAATTATACTTGATGGGGAGCTTCAAGAAACTAGCGCCAAGGTCGTTCTGACTCGCCTTGAAGAGCTGGAAGCAAGGTAAATTACTGTTCGACTGTCCACACTATATTGAGGGAGGGGTACACGTTGGGTTGTGTGCCAGTGTATATATCGAATGTGTAAACACCACCGAGCATGACTCTTGGGTGGTGGTGGATAACCTGGGCGATTATTTTGGGCATTGAACCCCGAGTGGTTTCTCAAGCCACGCGCGGTGAGTTTTTAACGCAAGTGCTTGAGGCACTTGGCCGCTTGCTATCCAACTATAGACTGCCATCAATCTGGAATCTTTTTACTAGTTTCACCCCCACCTACTTTGTCACTCGCAGTCTAAGCTGTGTTTATGTGCCCCAAACAGCCCAAATTAAACATATGGGCAGGACAGGTCGACACTGAGTACCAGGTTCAATTGTTAATTGTTGGGTAAATAAAGCTACGAAATCCACTAGAACGCGGTAACTTGTTCAGCAGAGAGCACCCATATTATCATTGCCTTTGGTGGTTTCCACAGAAGCCTAGGAAGCTCCCGATCGAGGACTATACATTAGGCATACCTATAGATAAAAGCTATTCATAGCCAAAAGTTTGACAAAGGACCCCATCTGTTTTCATCAAAAGTCGCTAATACCCTCGTCGACTTCGCCACATTATAACGCCACACGCTTGACGGATTAAACCCCAAATTCTGTAAATTGACTCACAATGCGTGACGGCTACTACTTTGGAGCTGGTCCTGCTCCGATGCCCACTGATGTGATTCTCAAGGCTAGTGAAGAGTTTATCGAGTACGAAGGTCTCGGCGTGGGTTTGGGTGAGCTTTCGCACCGGTCCAAACAAGCAACTGCTATCATTGATTCCACAAAGGCCAAAATCCGGAAACTCTACAACGTCCCTGAGACCCACGAGGTTTTATTTCTACAAGGTGGTGGTACCGGTGGTTTTGCAACCGTAGCCTACAATATGTTGGCCTATTATGCCAAGAAAACCGGTAGAAAGGGTAAAGTCGACTACTTGGTCACTGGTGGCTGGAGTCAAAAGGCCGCTCAAGAGGCCCAGCGTCTCGGCCTAGATGTAAATATTGTGTGCGATGGTAAAAAGGCAAGCAATTTCACTGCTATTCCTCCCAAGTCAGAGTGGAAATTTGGTAGTAAAGATGAGACTGCGTATGTCTACTACTGCGACAATGAGACTGTCCACGGTCTTGAATTTAGTGACGTTCCCGAGGTGCCCAAGGGAGTCGACTTGATCATGGACGTTTCAAGCAATATGCTGAGTCGCCCCGTGGATATCTCCAAGTTCGCCATTGTGTTTGGTGGCGCCCAGAAAAATGTTGGTATTGCCGGTGTTTCGCTTTACATCGTTCACAAGAAGATCCTTGAACAGGCTTCCGTGGCTGATTTAGCTGAATTGGGTATTCCTATTGCTCCCTCTTTGTTGGACTTGCCCTTAGTCGCAAAAAACAACAGTGCCTACAACACAGTTTCTATCTTCGCCATTGAGGTCGTTAATCTTGTCCTTGATAAACTCATTGCAAAGGGCGGGCTTGATAGCCAGCAGAAGGAATCAGAAGAAAAGGCAAATAAACTCTACGCGGCAATTGATGCCCGTGATATCTATGTCAAGAAAGTAGATCCCAAGAGCCGCTCGCGCATGAATGTTGTTTTCAACCTTGCTGATGAAGCCGCTGAAGCGCGGTTCCTCGAGGCTGCTGCTGCAAAGAAGCTTTCAGGTCTCAAAGGTCACCGCAGTGTAGGTGGTATTCGTGTCTCCAATTACAACGCCGTCACACCCCAAGCAATTGATGAATTGATCCAAGTGGTTAATGAGTTCAAGTAGGGCCAATAGATACTACTATAGATGACTTGATAGCAAATGAGATTTATTTAGACTTTAAGAAAAATTCAATCCCCCATAATTTTTTCTATTACCCTACCCTCCCCTCCCTCCCCGGGCTCTGACCCTTGGGGCCCTGCTCACCTCGTCATCCAAAGTGTGGCGCCGCCACATTTGTCAACCAACCATATCCTCTCCAATGCTCAGACGTGTTTGTGGTTTGCGTGCACCTGTTCGCCGCACAGCACTCGCTGGCCTTCGTTTTAATTCCACCAACTCTCCTGAAGAGAAAAATGACGACCGCATGATCGGCCCTTACCCACACGTCAAGTTTGAGTACTACAGCGAACGTCCTCTGGATATCAAGTACGACGATCAACAAGGACGTCGTAATTTGGGTGAGCCTTTGCATCATAAGTTTGACATGATCGATGTGTGGTCTCCTGACCACTTTGCCCAGCGTTCTGACGGTACTGCTGCCAGATACAACCTGTACTTCATTGGCCTCATTTTGGGCTTCTCTGGCTGGTGCTACTATGTATTTGAGGGCCCCAATTTTGTTCGTCGCGATTTCCCCGGCGGCTTGAACAAGGCCCTTGGTGGCACTGAGACCTCTGGCGATACTTTCAAAGCTCGTGAAGACAAGGGCTATTAAACTACTACATATCTATATATCAAGGAATATTTAACCCTTAAATGTTGATGCTGTAAAGCTAGACTTCTAGTGGATAAGGAGATCATTAGGATTAATATATTAAATTATTTGCGCGATGCTTCAGTGGCGGCCACCTCTACCGCGTCCTTTACGGCCTCCACGACCGCTAGCAGGGAGGGCAAAGTCCGGGTTTGTATTAAGCACCATATCGTTTCGGTCTGCGGCACGACGCTGTGCGGGAGCAAAACCGGTACTCCCACGGACAGGGTTACCTCCGCCTCCATGCTCTGCCCGTTGTGAAACACTGGTGAAATCGCTACCCTCGGGACTGTGAGGAATTGGTAGGATATGATCTTGCTCAGAGCTGTAATCAAAGTAATCTTGCGAAGGAGGTAACTCCTGGATGAACCGTTCCATCAGACGATTAGATTCGGGACCCTGTTGGGGAGGCACCACCTCCTGATGATGTGTGTTTGTCGCTTCACCCATATGACGCTGCTGTCCCGAGTGGCCTGGATTCTCCTCACGAGGCTTGTGAGGACTGTCAGATACCCCTGTGTGTGTGACCGGCTCACTGGGAATCATCTCGCGGAAAGCCGCCGCAGGATCAGTGGGGCTGTAATTTTGGCGGCTGAAGTTGGGAACTGCTCTTTCAGGTTGAGCATACTGAACAATACCTACATGACTTTCGTCACGAGGCATCGCACGAACCATGTGGGGAGTGCCAGTGGGGGTGGTGCCAGCTCGTGTCTCTTCTCCATCATCAAGCTCAGCAGTATCGATCTTGCGAACACGAGGTATCGGTACGACACTAGGCCCAAAGCTCGAGCGGGCATCTTCCATACCAGGAATATCTGCTCCAGCAGGAGGGACATTCCCTTCGAAATCAAAGTCTTCGCGCTGCACTGGTTTAGCACGCTGTTGGAATTCAGTGTCTTTTCTGAGTGGGGTAGGGCGAGTACGAGGATCAGAATAGGCACTCGAGTGAGCAGGAAGGGCGGGAGCAGCCAAGGGCCCTGAGGGACCTGAGGGCACCGCCGCCCTTCTCTGCTGGGGACCTTGACCTGTTTGAGTTCCATAGGTCGAGAGACCTGCTCCCGCGCCTGCCATGGCAGCAGTGGCTACAACTGCGCCATTTCCACGTTGACTGGGAGGAGGCCCTTGAGGAGGACGGCAAGAGGGATCGCCCAGTAACTGATTAGGGGCTTGGGACTGGCCCTGCTGGTAGGGAGGTTGGCCATATCTAGAGGGTCTGGAGGGCTGCGACTGCTGATTGTGGCTTGAATAGCCATTTTGGGAGCTACCAGGACCATTATGCCCATTGGGACCGTGAGTACTATTGTTTCCATACCGAGCACCCGCGTATGCACCTGCGTATGCACCTCCTCTGTAATTAGACTCTCCTCTGTCATTACCACGTCCAGTGGGTCCAGGCCGTTCATCAAGTTCTTGGATAGGTGCGTCGAATGAGCGCTCTACATGGCGGTGGGGTTCGAAAACGTCACTATGGTTGGTGGTGTCAACAGACTCCTGATTCGCTGGTGTGATGAGATTTTCATCATCACCCTCGCTGGATTCAGAAGAGCCCTTCCGTTTGTCGCCAAGATGACGGTGCTGTAAGCACAAAAGTACAATAGCAATACCATTAAGAACCACTGACGCCAATACGAACCAGCCCGCGAAATCGAGGTGTCGGGTAAACAAAAGGATTTCGATCAAAAATGCCAGTAAACTGACAAGGAAGCTGAGCACAGCCAACAGAGATAGCGCCAGGATATACTTGCGGTTGCCACAGAACCCAAAAAGTGCCATAATTAACACTATTAGGGTGCACAGGGCGGCGACTACATGGACAACCAATAGGGGGGTAAGCACGCGCATGCTCTCGCTAGGCAAATCTGAATCACCAAAAGAAGATCCCACGGTCGCCGTTGAGCAATAGTCGGAATTGGAATCACAATAACCCCAGAGACCAAAGCGATAGCCGTCGTGTGAGGCGATGCTGATGGTCTTTGTAATTGGCACACTGGGCACGCCGACTACCTGGAGCCCGAGAGCCACCAGTAGCACTACGACAAGTGCAATAAGTGTTTTGGCCATTATAGAATGAGTATCAAGAGAATAAGTGGAACGCTACGCGTTAATCAGCGTTGGGAGTATGATAAGCGCCCACCCCGGCCAGCCTATGCATAATGAATCCAGGGGTATGTATGTTTCACGCGTGCCTCCAAAGTCTTAGACAGTGGGGTATTGAATAGAGTGACTGGTTTGCAAAAAAAGGGGAAAAGTTTGCACCACTATCCGCGAGTTTTCAACGCGTTTTCTCTGCTTCTTCAATGGGAAGTCTCAAAATTATTGCGCTATGAGCAGCATGCAAGCCCTTACCCAAGAACTGCATCATCGTGCCTCACAGTTCCAAAAATAAGGTACTTCACAGTTCCAAAAGTAAGGTACTGAGCTATGCCTCGTGACTTGTAATGAGAATTTGTTTTTGAAATTTGATGATTGTAGAAAAAGTACCTCACTTCGAGGGCTTGTGAAAATATACTATATTGAGATTTTTGAAACATAGCTCTGCTCGTCTTCAGATTAATTATATCTTAATCTAAAAGCTTGATACATATCACGTCTCGATAACTAAGGGCTTTTATGGTAATAGAGCGACCGCAGTTTCATGCACATTGCTCTTTGACACTGATAATCAGGCACCACTGGTATGTAGAAATCTGAGTTTCACCGAAACATGAAACTAGGTTTGCATCCTTTTTTTTCGCGAAGACCTAATCCCCGCTACTGTTTACTGTGCGTCGTACAAACTAGTGGATTATACACAGTAATCAAATATTATGCCTCTATTTTAATCAAATATGAACAAAACACAGATCTAGACTTTGCAACTATGCTGCCGGTCTTCAAACTATATTGGCAATGCCACCATATATAGAGCATAAGAAGTTGATGGTGTGGTAGAATTGGTTTGCAAATGCGTATTTTCCACACTGAATACGCTGCCCTGGTCTCCATGGTATCAGCCATGGGATTTATAGATGCACCCCTCTCAGTCGCGAGACCAAGAAATTTATTTAAGAGAGGCGCATACGATACTTTTCTCGTGAACAATGTCTTTTACTATACAGCAGAGCTTACAATAGGGACTCCCCCTCAAACTATTAATGCAGTCCTCGATACAGGCTCCTCTGACCTGTGGGTTATGAGAAGTACCAACCCATACTGCTCATCAAGTGCCTCAATATGTGAGGGCAAGGTGTTCAATCCCAACTCCAGCTCTACATTCAACCCCTCAAACAGCCCTTTTGCCATCCGTTATGGTGATTACTCCAGTGCGTCCGGTGAATGGGCTCACGATGACCTTGAGTTTGCCGGCGTTCAACTCAAGAATGCTACTTTTGCTCTGGCAAATAATTCAAATTCCACTCAGATCGTTATGGGTGTGGGTCTTACCTCGCTTGAATCAACTGTCACTGGAGCTGAGGCCCAGGGCGAGGGGGAGGGTATTTATATGAACGTGCCACAGCTTTTCAAGGAACAAGGATATATCGAGCGGGTGGTTTACTCATTATGGCTCGATGACATTGATTCTAAAGGAGGCAATATTCTGTTTGGAGCTATCGACGAATCAAAGTTCCATGGTGAGCTCACCCTGGTGCCTATCGTGAATTTGAGCCACAAGCTCAAAAATCCTTACAGCTTCCATATCATGGTAAATACTATGTCCCTCCAAAATGATGAGGATGGAGCTACACAGCAAATTACAGATCTTGCCTTCCCAGCACTGCTCGATAGTGGCACATCTTTCTCATACCTACCGCCTGCTGTTGTCGAGAGACTTGCTAAAGAGCTAGATTACAGCCTTGACGTAGCCTCGGGCTACTATACTGGATCTTGCGACACTGCTGAAAATAAGACTGTGCTGTTCAACTTTAGCGGACAGGACATCCCGATCCCCTATTCAAGCTTGACTATGCCCTTCAGCCTCAAGCTCCCTGGTGTATGCGCTCTTGTTGTTTTGCCTTCGCACAGTGACTATAGTACCATTTTGGGAGACGTTTTTCTGCGTAACGTATACGCAGTATTTGACTTAGAGAATTACCAGATTGGAATCGCACCAGCCAAGGCAAACGTAACTGAGACCGATATCAAGGTAGTCTTAGACGCTTTACCCGGTAAGCGGGCACCTCTTTATGATTTGACTCCCCGTAATATATCCACAGTATACGGCTACTCTTCCTCAGGCAAGCAGAGCAAAGAGAAAATCCGTAACAACGCACTCTGCAACAATCCAAGAAGCCTAGCCATCGCTGCTTTATCTTTTTTCCTTTGAATTCAGAGTATACCTATTTGAACTCGCAAAACCATCTTTAACCTTGCATCAATCCATCGCCAAGTGCTGCTTGTGGGCCCATGTTGACTTTTCTGTCATCATGGTTGTCCCTGTAGTGCCCTTGAGTCAAACTCGCACTGAGGCTGACGAGCTGCGCTCATTTGTATATAATATGGGGTTTTTGAGGGCTGCATGGTCAGATACCCTCTTGAATATTGGAAACTTGCCCACCCTCAGGCTTCATGCACTGTTTGTTAGCCAGAGTCCCGTTCTTTACCACCACCTTTCTTCACAGGCGCCTAATCAAGGTCAATATCATATCAACCTCAACAGTGAAGATCCTGCCCTTACTGCCCCTGCTGTCTCGACTGCTCTGGCCACTTTGTATGGTCACCCCATGGACATTCAAGGCTGCGACTTTGCCACTGCTAGAGGTATGCTAGCTGCTGGATCCCTGTTTGGGCTCGAGAAAATCGCCAGCCAGGCTTATGATCTGCTTCTCAAGTCCTTGACTAGAGATCTTTTGCCGACTTTTTTTGAGCTGGCTCTTAGCCCCAGCTTTGTTGAGGGCGATAACTCGGTCGATAAAGGTCCCTACCCTCCATACACTGAAAATTTGCTTCAGCATTTGATTGAGTATATTTACGAAAACTTCAAGGAGGACGAAGTTGATGCGACTTGGATCTCAGCGTTGAGCTCGCTGCCTTTTACATTGTACAAGCAAGTGGTTGAGAGCCCTAATCTGAAGTTCCAAAGTGCAAGAGATCGGTATACATTTGCTCAAAGGATTGCAAAGAAGCGCAGAGCGGGTGATGAACAAGTTTTGCTTGCGTTTGGAAATGGTACACAGGGTGTGCAGGTGGTACGTCGCCAGAAAAACGCCGATTCTCAACGGCAAAAGTAAATAGAGAGCAAGCATTTAGGGTACTTAGCTATGGATTAATACTTGAAAATTAAGGGTGCCCTGATCGGGTGTACTCAATGCTGCGAAGACTCGTCGTTATCTTCCTTGGTCTTCGCGACCTGTCTCATCGCACCAAAGGAAAGAACTTGGCTGATTCGTATGCTCTGCGTGAATAGCATCACAAGACGGTCAATTCCCATACCCCATCCTCCAGTGGGTGGCAAGCCCCATTCCATATCTCTCACATAGTCAATATCAGCAACGCTGTCCTGACTTTGATCCTTTGCCTGTAGCTTAAGCTTTTCCAGTTGCGCTTTCGGATCATTCTCCTCCTCATATGCATTGACATATTCCCTTCCCTCGATGATGAGCTCAAATCTGCGGCTAACCTCGCGATTGATACCATTGATGCATAGGGTTGTTTGCTTCGCAAGGGGTGCCAATAGTGCAGGTGGATTGATGATAAAAGTTGCATCTGTGCAATTATCCTCAATGAAATGTCCTGCGAGCTTATCGAGCATTTTGCTCACAGTGGCGCCCTCCTCTACCTTGAGCCCCACATCGTTCAAGTATTGGGACAGAGATGCAACAGAGATAGTTTCTGGAACCTGTTTGCCACTACGGGCCTCCAATTCTGTGTAGAAGTCCACCACATTCCAATTAAACTCGGGGACAGTATAAAACGGATGCTTTTGCTGAACCTCTTGAATGACGACACCCAGCATTTGTTTTGTCAACTCAATCAAATCATCCAGGTTAGAAAAGCTCTGATAAAGCTCGCATGTGGTGAACTCAGGGTTATGGGTGGAATCAATACCCTCATTACGAAAAGAAGGACCAATCTCAAAGACTCTGTCAAAACCCCCAATGATCATCCGTTTGAGCCATAATTCTGGGGCTACTCGGAGTGCGGGTCCAGATTCTGTTATAAATGGCTCTGCATTAGCACCACCGAGCTGAGAGCTGAGTATGGGCGTCTGGACCTGCGTGAAGCCTCGCGCTTTCAGGAAAGTAGTAATGGCAGATATGATTGTATCCCGAGCGTACAAAACTTCACGAGCTCCCGCAAATGTTTTAAGCTCAGCGACTCTATTTGAACGCTTTATTGCTTCACTGATATCAGCGGTGGGGGGTGGGTGGAGGCACGCACTCTGTAATTGGGGTACCTGAGATGCAAGAATGCTCAATTCACCAGCAGGAGAACGCCATGGTTTGCCCTTTATTGAAATGCTATCGCCCTTTCGTAGTAGCTTTATGCTCTCTAAGTTGTCAGTAATATCAAGCTTCTTGAAATTCACCACTACCTGAATACTAGCACGATTATATTCAAGGTCAATAAAAGTGAGGTTTTTGCCCGACTTGCGAACATTCTTCACTCTACCGAAACACTCAATTGAGTCAATGTTTGGATCAGCTAGCGGAGTGTGCTTGATTTCTCTAAATCTCTCGAGCACACTGGAAATCTCTGCTCGGTTTGCTGGTGTTTTATAGAGAGGGTAGTCTGCATTCGTGATTAAAGCGTTCCGCTCGCCGTATGAATATGTGAGTTTATGCACAAATCTGCGCAAAAGATTGTGCGTATAAGCACAATTTTGTCGAGACAAGCGGCCACTGATCATTGAATTAAAGAGTGGACCAAAGCTGCGACCAAGTATCTCGCCACTGATAGGGCGCCACAAATCCTCTCGCAGATCCTATAAAATATACAAGAATCACATTGATAGAGTCTATACAGGTGTTGATACAGCTATTTAGTAATCTAGTTAACCTTAGAAGGACCAGGAATCTGGGCAACGGTAGCCTTGAACTTGATCCAAATCTCCTTGACGGCAGGGACGCTTTGGGTGAGATCATCGACCTTTACCTCAAACGAGTGCACGGTCTGGCGAGAGTAAGGAGATACAGCGTAACGCAAGCGGAAGAAAATGGCGTACAATACAAATACAATCAGATTGGCCTTGTAGAATGTGAAAATGGGCCAGAGAAGCTGGATTCCCAACCAAATCAGCAAACCAAACTCGATAGTGGAAGCCACTGCGGTAAGGGTGTTGTTACGAGTCTTGATAAACTGCTCAATCTGCTTGCTAAGAGGCGAGTCCTTGGGGTGGCCGAGAGCGGGGAGCAAGTATGCGCGGGCATAGGTCAAGGCATGGAAAAGGCTGTAGATGGCAAAAGGAGTGGCAGTGAAAGCACGCTTCTGGACAAGAATCCACAAGAGCGAGAGGAAGAAGTAGTGGGCGTTATCGTCAACAGCAAGCTGGCGGGGCACAACCTTGGTACCGTACTTCTCAAACAGAATCAGCCCAAAAGCGGCAAACTCAGCAATGAAAAAAACTTTGCTGAGGAGAGCGCTGAAGCCGCCCTTGCGGAAAAGGAACCCCAAGATATAGGTTGCCAGAGCAAGCGCATGAGCGCTGAACCACAAGAATTCAGGTGTCTCAATTAGCTTGTTAAGAGGGGTTGCGTTGGCAGAAGTAGTATCAGTAGTGCTGTTTGCGGCTCCCCCTGTAGCAGAAGTTGTCTTTGCGTCGGTAGCTTTAGATGCTGTGCTCATTAGACAAGCAACTTTGCACAATGGCAAGGATACGCATGAGGTCACGTGCCGCAAGTGCGCAATAGATCAATCCATACATACCAAAGATTATATCGAATCCTGGGCATCTTTCCTTGTTTTACACAGAATTTAACCTGCAGTTAGGTGCAAAATGCGAGACCATCCTATATATAAATTTAAATATTTATGTTCCCAACTTTTCAGAAAAACCGAGTCGACTGTACACGCAATCCTATCATGCAGTTTCCCAGACACTGCGTCATTTATTGTCGTCTGCAAAGAATTATGGATGTTGGGAGTTTCCTTAAGAAATGATTCAATGCTTTATATTAATTCGTAATTACAGAGATTATGCCCTGTTGGTAGAGCGCATGAAGCTCTGATCTAGCACCATAAATGCATCACAAGCCTGAGCTATCGCACACTGTAGAGATAGCATGAATATTAGTCTAGCTCATAAGGCTTCAGTTTAGCCTATGTTGCTAAAAGTTCTGTCAATCTGGCTGAATACTTTTAAATGGCACCCAGATGTGGTGGTCGTATATCATAACTCTTGCTTAAACTAAATAGTGGTCGTATCTTACTTGTAGGCTTAACACTCTACAAAAGTTAATCATAGCAGGTTTTATTTTCATACTGAAGCTTATTTCAAAATCATTGTGGAGGCACCTCTCTACGTTGATCCTGGCGAATAACCGCGCCCCAGTTGTCTCTGCGTTATAGCTCTAAAATTGCTGTTTACACGCCCTTTCTCTTGAGGTGGGTCGCTCGATTCCATATGTAACCCTAGTCAGCAAAACGCTAGGAAACAGAACCCCTTGTGGTGGGTCCCGGTGCAGCTGCTGACTGTCATCCTGGATCATGTGGTATGGATGGGGAGTTATGCACGGGGATTGAAAAATTCTTTTCCCTGGTGCCTTCGCTCCAAGCACGCACAAAGCTTGTAATGGAATCAAGTTGCCGCGGGGGCGGCTCAGCATGGTGAAACCGAAAGAACACGTAGATTCTCCTAATTGGATGGTAGAATCGTGCCATATCGGTATGCCATCCTTTACGAGCGGTCTGAGTCGTTAATTGCGTGAACTCATTGCCAAATTCGCCGCGGAGACGGCTCAGCATGTAAGTATATACTAAATACCAACTTGTAATGCTGTTAAGCCCGGATGGCCAAGTTGGTAAGGCGCAGCACTAGTAATGCTGAGATCATCAGTTCGAATCTGGTTTCGGGCAAACTTTTTACTTTTTCCACCTTTGTATACTACAGCTGCTTGAATCAGCTCTAAACGTTTGCTCATTAGGACACGGTTAGTGAACTCGGGTATGACTGCTGCACGCATCAAAATGAACTTTAATGCTATAAACTCTACTTAATTATCCTGTAGGTAGAAAGCTAAATTTTGACATAAATATTTTTGTACTCAAGCTCGACATCAGCTTCTGTAACGACTTTTTTGTCAGTGACGAACCAGCGCGCTTCCTTATCAACAAGCTTGAGGGCATTAAGAGTGATAGTATAGAGGTCAAGTAGGATTCCATCAGACTGACCAGCACTGTGGATATGATTATAGACGGCTTTGGCTGCACCCAAGTAGTTGCGTCGATTAATGTACCAAGCATATAATACTTTGTATGCAGGCATGCCTCCAATGGAGGATCGCTTGGAGAGGATCTCAGGCACAATTCCAACCAGTCCTGGAAATACCAGCTCGCTGCAGACATATTCCATGTTACGATGGGTTAGAGTGGCGTCTAAAAATTTCTCGAGATGTTGTTTGATATTAGAGTCACCACGAGAATTCAGGCCACAGATTGCCTCATATGCCAGGAAGTGATTATTTGCATCGAGCGCTAACTCAAGATAGAAAGCGCACATATCGATATTGGTATTTTCATATCTGACTGCTAGCTTCATGAAATTCAACAAGCAGCCTCCTGAGATGCCAATCTCGCTACAGAGCGTAGTCAGGCCGAAAAAGAAATTTGAGATACCTTTACCGAACCCACCAATACCCAGGTGTGGCGCGGAAATGCTAAGCTGTGGAGCTAGGGCTCGAATAATATTTTCACCGGTCTCTTGCTGCTCACGAATGGAGAGCTTGGCAAGGCCCTTAACGAACTGGGACTCCGCATCATCAAGGAGGTATTGAATAGCATTAAGCAATGCAGGGCCACTCCAGCGCTCTTTGATCAGTTTTATAACCAAAGGAAGATTGTGAACATCTGTAAAGTCTAGCTTGTGCCATAGCCTAGCAACCAGTGAATTGAAATCAAACACCCTGAGTTTGAGTTTAGAAACTGATATCTCGAGGGCTGTTGTTTGAGCGTTAAAATGGGTTGAATAGGAGTTAATTGGCTCGCGCAAGCTTACGATCGACCAAGAAGTGCGCAGATGTGATGTGCTAGCCACATAGATTTGAAGATGGCTCTTAGTGCGGCCCTCACCGAACGCAAACAGAGTAAAAAAGAAAACTTTCGAAACAAATTTCAACGAATTTTCTGCATGATCGAGCGCAATTGTAGAGAGGGCAGCACACCCGAGTGGAGTTAGTGTGTCATTTTCACTGTCCTCAGCAGGATCTTTGATGAGGCAAACCTCCAGAATTCTCTTGATCTCTGAGTCAATATCATCAACATTGGTCAAGTAATTGCGGATTGGGAGTACATCACGATCATCGATGTGAGGCAAAATACAAGACTCATAAAGGTGGCTGATGGTAGTAATTGCAAGATCAGAGCCCCAGGTCGCATAATTGAGAGCGTTTTTGCGGAGCTCTTCCTCGAAAGTGAGTAGACTTGAAGGGGGTACAGAATTCCAGAGCTGGTTAATTGCTTGTAATGTCCGATCACCAGAGTTTGTAGATGTGATTTCATCAGACGAGATAGCGTGCTGAACTTTGGAGGTTGGACACAGCAAAGTATAATAGGCTGCACGAATAGACCAAAGAAGACCATCTGAAGAAACACCGACCGCCAGCGCTTCATTAAGCTGAGATTCAAATTCTTGGCACAGTGAGTCAAAGCGAATCCACTGCAGCCTATAATCAGTTTTCTCAATGAGAGCTTGTTTATGGATTGTGTCAGTGATGGCATCTCTGAGGCTCAAGGCGCTACTGGGAGGAGCAGAAATTGTTAGATTGGCAACATCAGCTTCAGTGGTGTTTGTAAAAGCTGCAAGAGCCTTGCGAAGCGTCATACTTGAATAATACTTCACGCTGAAAATATTATCCACAAAACGATGCACTTCACGAGCATCTGGTATACGAGAGATGCTAGGCTTTTGCACCGATACAGAATAGCACGCATCTTTCTCCAGGCACCAAATCTGAGAGTTTTGGGCGGCTCTGAAAGCAGCAACGATACCAGTGTGGTTCCATAGGTAGTCGACCATATACCAGGACTTGAGAATGTCAGGTGTTTTGTACTGATCCACCAGCTCAAACTTGTCGTTATAAACACAAAATTGCGCATCAGAGTAAACACAAAGCTGGTTGTCCTTCACTCTGAGGTAGTTTGAAGGGGTAGTGGTCAATTCGTTTGTTACCTCGACCTCGCCCACAAGAGTGTTTTTGGCAGTGGACCAGACACGAAGTTTGCCGTTAACGCCCAAACAGACAATATGGTCATTAAAAGAGCAAGAATCTACTGCAGCACGTGAACTCAAGCCAGGGATACCAGGGACCTCATCTTTATTACCTCCACCGAGGACGCGACCGAAAAATCCAAGCTCTTTGGGGTCATGGAAGATATGGATATCAAGTTCGGCAAGAATATTAGGACGGGTTAAACGAGCGACTGTACCATCAGCGAGGGTTCCAATGAGCTCCATTGGTCCGCGATTCCGGAGACTGAGGGGAGTCACACAGTCGACGCCAAATGGGCATTTCACTGTGCGCCACGTTTGTGGAAGAGCCCAGTTACTGAAGCATGAAAATGGAAGATGAATCGTATAAAGAAACCCGGATTTAACGAGGAAATCGACTACAAAGTGTCCCTCGTCTGCCTCACTAAGTGTAGTGCAGTAAGAGAGGATGGGGCCAGGAGCTACAAATGAGAGCAGATGCGAACCTTTTTCGGGTCCATTTAAATTCGCGAGCTCGAGAGTTAGCTCGCGGTTCGTTGCACGCCAAAGAATTGTGTGATTATACAGGTTGGCCACACCGCCTCCTCGGAATTTTATATCTTCTGGGGACGGCTCTTCACGAGGCATCAGCTCAGGTAATGGTAGAACCGCATCCACTACTGTTGGAGTGTGTGTACGCTCTCCATAGTCACTGGCTATAGCTATTTCTGTGAGCATTTGGTAAGCGGAAAGAGCAGGCGATCGGTGAGTATGATGGTCATCAACATTGTTCAATTAGCGAATTAAATAGACTAAATAATTAAAGGAATAGCCTAGAGCAGGAACTCAAAGCTCGCCGAGTGCTTCCATTGCTTTAACGAGGACCGGCCGTACTTCATTCAGCTCAAGAATACCCACACCATCCATACCAATATGCGACTCATTGAGCGCCTGTGTGACACCAGCGCGGATTTTGGCCTGACGAATTTCTGTCAGATCTTTAAGGTGCTCTCGAACAACGTCAATGTTCCCGTCAAGATCATCGGGTGCCCGATCAAGCAAAGTGTGCGAAACTACCTGCCAGCTCCAAGGAAGCTTTGAAAACTCTTGTGAGCGGCGTTCAACCTCTATATACTTTTTCAGCTCCTCTTGCTCTAACCACCGGGGAAACTTGACTTTGCACCGTTCTTGTTTTTTAAGTAAAAGTGCTACCCATAGTGGTACCTGACTTTCCTGAAGTGGACGCAGTGAGCCCAGGCTCAGACCCCCAATGTTGATTGCACTCATGGACTGTCGAGGAATAATTGTAACTAGTTCATCTTCGCATTGAAAAGCAGCCTCTTGAGGGGTGAAGGTGTTTAAAAGCTGTTCAGGCACCATACCAGAGCCAGCCACAAGATTTGCCTCAAGCCACTCGTGTGCCTCTTGATATCAGCAAAAAGATGAAGCGTATAAAGGAGACTAAAGATCTAATTGATACCGTTATGCGTACGACTGCTACTAAACGTGAGGCTCGGAAATATATTGCTAAATATGGCATCAATGGGACTGGGATTGGGCCCAAGCGTCGTATCACCATCATCAAGCTTCGCTATGATGACGCTTCTGTTTTGCCCAAAGTGGGCCGAGCAATCACCCAATTGATGACTCTAGGAGCGAATCCGGTGGTTTATCTAGATTCATCCCCCGAAATCGAACAGTTCTCAAATAGTACACTAAGTTTCGGTGAGGCTCGTTCGGCTCTATTCGAGAGACTACAGCAATTCAGCAGCATTTTAGACCGGTCAGGTAAGTCAACTCCCTTATGGTGTCCTTTCAATCTCAATTCAGATACTCCGACAGTAGCTCCACTGATTCCTCAGGTATTGGCTACTGGTCGTATTCCCTTACTCACAGGTATTTCGTATGATGATACAACAAGCTATTGCAGCTTTGTGCAAGGAAATGAAGGACTTTTGACGCTCGTCAATGATCTAGATGGTAACGAGGCGGTTGAGCTAGACAAAATCGTATTTATCGATCCCCTGGGTGGTATCCCTTCGTTCCAACGGAAAGCTGCTCACGTATCCATTAATCTGAAGCAGGAATACTCTGATATTTGCACAGAACTCTCCAATAGTAATTTGCCAGAAGCGGTCAAACTTCAGCGCCTAGACGACATCACGACTCTCAATGAGCTACTACCTACCACCCGGCCAATGCGCACAGGAATAATGACTACTCCACAGGAAGCAGGCAGTTTGGGAGACAGAAACCCCATTATTTATAATCTTTTGGCGGATCGTCCCTTGATATCCCCGTCGTTGCCGGTGAACCTTAAACGCACGCAACTGGTCACCTCAATGGTTCGTCCAGGGTTTCCGGTCAAAACAATCTACGACGAAAATGGATTTGATTTACGCCGTAAAGCCAGAGCAGGTGAGATTAATCTGTCGCGTCTAGTGCAACTTATTAACCGGTCATTTGGCCGCGAGCTCGATGTTGAGCACTACCTAAACCGGATCAAAGCCAACTTTGCTGCCGTGGTTCTTGTAGGAGATTATGATGGTGCAGCAATCATCACTTGGGAAAGGTCAAAAACTGGAACCCCTATTGCTTATCTTGATAAGTTCGCTGTGGACCCTCAGAGCCAGGGTACCGCTGGGGTAGCAGACATCCTATTGATTGAAATGGTGCGAAAACTGTTCCCAAAGGAGGTAATCTGGCGGTCTCGTGGCAACAATCCGGTTAATAAATGGTATTTCGAGCGGTCCACAGGATTCATGAAAGTGCCTGATAGCCATTGGGTGATGTTTTGGAACAGTAGAGATATATCGCCACCTTTAAACGAGTACATTGCAGTTTGTAGTGGCATTGAGCCTTCGCTCAGATAGATAGACTGGGATTAATCGAAACAGCTAGAGTTAGATTTATAGCTTGTACGTACATGCTTATATGATTGCATATTATTTTATATGTGAATAAATTATCATGCACCTTCTTGACCAAAATCGGTCGTGAATTCGACCTGGCGTTTGAGATCATTCTCATTCACAGTTGGCCGGGTAGTGGAGACACTTTTGATAAAGTCGTTGAGACTGAGCTCGGGCAGCACCAACTCTTCTGATTCCACATCCATCCAAGTCATTTCGAGCGCATCTTTAGCTCCAGGCGAGCAGGGAACATATTTCTTGATCTCCGGTGTCGATTCAGGAGTTTCTTTGAAATGCGTAGCAGACTGGATCTTGCGCACTGGCTGCATGAGAGCATCACGAACCACAACGGCGATGTCATGACCCGAGTAGCCACTGGTCATCTCTGCGAGCTCTTTATAATTCTTTTGGGTGAGGCCGCAAGGAGTATCCCCGACATTGATCTCAAACATTCGAGCACGAGCCGCTTCATCGGGGAGAGGGATATAGATACGACGCTCGAAACGACGACGAACAGCGGCGTCGAGCTGCCATGGGATATTTGTAGCACCCAAAACAAGAACTCCATTATTTTCCTGGCCCACACCATTCATCTGCACCAGTAATTCAGTGATGATACGACGAGAGGCTTCGGACCCACCTTCATCACGGGGTCCACAGAGCGCATCGACTTCATCAATGAAGATTATGCTTGGTTTCTGTTCACGCGCCATGCTGAAAAGCTGTTTCACAAGACGCTCAGACTCACCCATCCATTTACTTACTAGGTCCGACGACGAGACGGAGAAAAACGTTGAATTCGCCTCTGTGGCGATAGCCTTTGCCAAGTAGGACTTTCCTGTTCCAGGAGGACCATAAAGCAAAATTCCAGACACAGGACGGCGGTTTCCAGTAAACAAGTGAGGGAACTTCACGGGGAGAATGACTGCCTCTTTGAGGGCTTCCTTGGCACCCTCTAGGCCTGCGATATCACCCCAACGAACATTAGGAGTCTCAGATACAATTGAGCCGGCGATAGCTCCCCTCAACTTTTTTGTTTCGTTGTCTTCAGCATCACCGGCGCCGGGTTTCTTAGCCTTTGTATTGCCTCCTCCTGTGGAGCCTTCAGAAGTTCCCTGGTTCTTGGCCAACTTATCGAGGTGCTCCTTCAACTGCTCAGCCCTGCTCATGTACTCTGTGACTTTGGTTCTGATAAGCTCCTGAGTTTTCTTATTCTTCTCGTATTTGAGTGCAGTCATAAAGTACTCGAGGCCTGTAAAGTACTGCCGGTAAGCTTCTTCGTATCTCCCTCCGTTATCGGCCTCAATGGCTCTTTGAACCTGGTCGATAGCCTTTTGTAAAAAGTCGCTCGACATATTATGTGCAGGTAGCAAGTAAGCCGCTGGGAGCCTAGGCTGGTGGGAGACGATCGATGATCGAGGGATAAGTTTAAAGGGGGGGAGGGGGTATATAAATTAGTTCTGAGAGGAGAAGCGGGCACTTAGTCTTCCCTTTGATTATACATATATTAGTCTTTGTAAATTTCAAATGACGGTTGGCACGTAGGCATAGGCTTCACATTCCATTGGGCGCTTTCGAGTCGAGACCGGACGCCGTTGACCTCAATGAACCCGGGAAACTCACTTGTGCGATCATAAAGAGGTACTCTTACCGACTTGAGAGACCGTTTAGTGATGTTTGCGTCCAGTGGTGCGAGGATTGGTCGCGTCTCCATGTGGGTTGCAGGATGGCGAGGAATGCACTTTTATACACAGCCCTGTTGCTGCGCGAAAAAAAAAGTGGACGCTTTTAGTTGCTCCAAATAGTTGATAATATACAATCATAAGCAAAAATCCTGATATTCCACGAGAATCCTGGACGCGTCATGCTCGTATGGTGCTATTGTATAGCCATATACACTATTTAGCATGCATAGCGCGATAGCTCCGTATTTTTCTGAGAACAATTGGTCCGTAAATTATACTATGCTATTCACTTTACAAGAATGAAATGTTATTGCAATTTTGTTGTCCAATTGAGCCCTCACTGATCACTCTGTTATATCTGATATCTAGACTGATATCTAGACTGAAACTTTACATTCCTGAGGTATTCCAAACCTTGCGAGGTATCGCATCGAATGATCAAGTGGTCGTTTAGATATATCTGTAGACTTTCAAGAGTACAGCCTCACCTGTCCATTCTGTTCATTTCAGTGAAGTGTATTTTAGCCCACTCAGGACCACTTGAGCTCGAAATAGGGGGTAATCATAATAACTCTATATATATATACTTAAATAATAAATTGACAGCAATAACAAATAGGTAGCAGCTCCAGAGTAGCTTAGGAAGCCCACTGCCAAGTGATATCAACACGGCCCTCAGCCTCATCGGCAATCTGGTTGAAGGCAGCAGGACTGAGATCGAGGTCGCCGTACTTGCAGCCAGGGCATTTGTCAGTTACAGTAACAGTAACGGACTTGCCACCACGGCTGAGGATGATCTTTTTGTTGCAAACGGGGTTACCGTTGGACTGGGCGCCAAACTGGTCGACGTTGAGAGCAACAATCAACTCATCATCAGTGTTGGTGATACCACAGGCACCGAGACCAACATCATAATAGGTAGCCTTACCGCTGAAAGTCTCGCCTGAGCCAGAAGCGGGAGCCTCAGAAGTGGGAGCAGGAGCGGGAGCCTCAGAAGTGGGAGCAGGGGCGGGAGCCTCAGGAGCCTCAGAAGTGGGAGCAGGGGCGGGAGCCTCAGGAGCCTCAGAAGTGGGAGCAGGGGCAGGAGCTTCAGAGGAGGTGGTAGGTACAGGTGCGGGAGGCTCGGAGGTCTCAACCACGGGGATAGCAGGCTCATCAGAAGTGGGAGCAGGGGCAGCAACAGGTTCCTCAGAAGAGCTCAAAATGATTTGAAAGGGGCCATTGCTGTACTCATGATCGTGAGAGGCAGCAGCTTCAGTAGTAGGAGCAGGAGCGGCAGAAGGAGCGGCAGGGGCGACAGAGCCAGGGGCCTCAGAAGAGGTAGCAGTAGCATCGGCTACAGCAGTGGAGGTGACTGCGCTAGACACAGGGAGGGTAGTAGCGACGTAGTTGATAGAGCTAGAGACGGGGTTTCCATTGCTATCAACAAAGACGTGGACGTCTTCGTATACGTACTGGGTAACGCGGACGAACTGGGTAACAAGAGCGGCGTTGGCGCCAGCGGCGAGCATCAAACAAAGATTGAACATCATGTTAGTTTTAAAGGAAAGTCAGATGAAAAAAAAGGAATGTGCGGGTTTTTTAAAGACCTTGGTTGATGAAGGAAATCAAGGTACGGTTCTGCGCCTGCTTATATTCTACTATTTTTCAATCTTTAGGTGATCCTTTTGTCATCATCCCTGCATACGCATTGCGTCTGCATAATATTGGACTCCTTCGGGGGGTCGGGGTGGTAGTCGCGCACCCACACGCACTAAACGGCAAAAAGCCCCTAATTGATATAAAACTACTTTGAGAAAGACAATTTACACAAAGTTAAATAGTGTAAACCGACAATATTTTAGGGCGGCCCTATTCACCATTAGATCGCCAATTGGAGCCTCCACGGGCAGATGGTGGACGCGGGAAGAAAGTCGATATCTGCGCATAAACTATTGCAGCAGATTTTTAGGCTCTATTTGCATTCTGCTGTTTTACCACCGTGCCGCCCTCAGACACGCATTTTCTTGACGCCTCGATGCTTCCTTCCTGCACCTGGCCTTACCGTTTACAGCACATGGCTGGTGAACACGTCCTGTCAGCCACTCGCTAGACAAGCGATACAGAGTCAAAGGGCTAATTGGGCAATACCTATAAAAAAGGCATCTCAACCGTGGTTACGATGTTCCCTGTCCGGTGTACACTTATTTTGTTTCATATTATGCACAATTTGATCAAGGGGTGGTACCCTCTTGAAGAATGACAGATGAAGCAATGCAGCTCGCTTTCGCATGATCTGAAAGCAATCTAAACTCTATCGCTGTTCCAGGTGCAATCTTAAACCTAGTTTGAATATTTTCTGCTAGTCGGCATCCTGATCGCTAATTACCTGATGAATCCAATTAGCTGAGTCAAAAGTAGTAGTAATATGAGAAGTATGCAGCGCAGCTTGTGAAACATTGCAAACAAAGGGTATAACCATAAATTGTATATAACTGTTGATGCTGTAAGAAAAGACAGTGCCGAAATTGCTACGCTAAATGGTCCCACTAGTGCTAATTGCGCGGGATTTTCCAGAGGTTACTGCCAACAAGCCAGTGATTACATAAAGGCGGGTCCGCCAATTAACCTGCATAAGCCTCCCCTTGTGCATGAGGGTACAGATACTAGTTTTTACATTGTATGTGGGGTTTATGCGTGCAGTTTGATCAATCGTAAAAAGATTAATTTCTCCAAATGTAGCAGCAGTGAAAATGGTCTGAGCTAGTCAGGGGTGGTGTATGGGCAGAAGCCAGATAATTTTTTTTCACATACGCGAGGTCTCCTCTACTCCTCGCCCCCTGAATATATGTGATTATCTTGAAGATGAGTTGCTACACAAAGATGTCTTGCAGTTTCTCATAAGAAAATTAGGCGACTAGCCTTGAGGCACCTTGCAGTGACATCCAAGCACAGGTGTGGAAGAAATTGGAATATAGCATGGTATATGTATATATATTTATTAAAATATACTAGCAATGTATCTGTAATTTCGTCCAATTCAAAGGATATTCAACTCGTGTCACACCTGATCTCCATAGTTCAATAAAAAGCCGCATACGCAGGAATTATCCCCTTTGAGCCAACTGACAAATCTACATCTGTTTGGTGTGTCGAGTAAGTATCTCATCTAGCCACCAGTGGCGCCACAATTGCCCTGCTCCCACTGGTAGCTCCCACTCACTTGCCATCATCATCAAAACGACCAAGCGCTGTTTGACCTCCAGCTGGCTGAGTAATGGACAAACGGAAACGCGAGGAAGAAGAGGCCACAGTCTTGGTGCCTGCTTGTGCCCCAGACTTGCACTACACACAAAAGACGGGAATATGCTACGATGTACGGTTTCGATATCATTCGCGGCTCAACGTTGTCCCTGACAACTATTTGGACCCGCACCCCGAGGATCCTCGGCGCACGTTTCGTATTTACAAAACTTTAGCAGAGAGTGGACTACTTGTAGATGAATATTTACGAGGAACTTCCGAGCTTGGACCTCTAATGGAGAAAATTGATGCTGTAGAAGCGTCCAAGGACCAGTTGCTGCTTGTCCACTCCAAGGAGCACCTCGAGTTCATCGCCAGTATCGAGAAAATGGATATCGAAACGCTCTTGAGAGAAACAGAGATCGGTGACTCGATTTATGTTAACACAGATAGCTTTTTAAGCGCCAAGCTCAGCTGCGGAGGCGCGATCGAGTGCTGTAGAGCAGTTGTTGAGAAAAAAGTCAAAAACTCGCTGGCAGTTATTCGTCCTCCCGGCCATCACGCCGAGCCAGAAGCTCCTGGCGGCTTTTGTCTTTTTTCCAACGTCGCCGTTGCTGCTCAAGTAATGCTCAAGGATTACCCTCATGTTAAGAGAGTGGTTGTGCTGGATTGGGACATTCATCATGGAAACGGTACGCAAAAAGCCTTTTATGAGGATGATCGTGTCTTATACATTTCCCTCCACCGCTATCAAAATGGTACCTTTTATCCAGGAACAAAGGCTGGAGGAGCTGATAAGGTTGGCGAAGGCCCAGGGATTGGCTACAATGTCAACATTCCGTGGAACTCCAAGGATATGACTGATGGCGACTACATCACCGCATTTTATCGCATTATACTGCCAATTTGCGACGAATACAACCCCGACCTAGTAATCATCTCTGCTGGATTCGACGCCGCTGAGGGTGACCCTATCGGCCAATGCCATGTCTCGCCCATGGGCTATGCATATATGACGCACCTCATGAAACTCTACTGTGATGGTAAGCTTGTTGTTTGTCTTGAAGGTGGATACAATTTAGACTCTATCTCGGTATCCGCTCTTGCTGTCACTAAAGTTTTGTTGGGCGAACCTCCTAGCAGACCGGTCACTACCATTGCGAGCCAATCTGCACTTCGCACCATTGATGAGGTATGTCGTATTCAATCTCGCTACTGGAACTCTCTGGGTCCCTCTTATCCACAGCCAGTGTTACCTGGTGGCTCTGTGGAGTCTTTGTTGGCCGTCACGCGTGGGCATGAGGTGTCGAGACTCAAAGATGACTTTGGATTCATGGAGCTGCCGTTCACCGGTACTCCTTTTGAGCTGATTCCGAATCAGGTGATTTGCACTCCTGATATCTTTAATGCGGAGAAATTGCTTGTGATAATACACGAGATGCCAGTAATCTGGGCAACCACGGACTCAACGAGTGGGTTTGTGAATCCGAGTGAGAGCAGTGTATGGTCATCGAACTCTGAATACATCTCTTGGGCAATTAGCAATGGATACGGAGTTGTGGACATCTTCTTCCCGCCTGAAGAGGTGGCAATTGCCCAAAACCTTCCGGACTTTCAGGACGTTATCACATATGTCTGGGATTACAGTATTCGGTACTTTGCCGCTAATAATATTGCATTTGTTTCATTTGGGTATGCATATGGCTCCATGGTTCATTTGGCTGGTCACCGGGATTTGCGTCAACGCTGCGACGCTCTCATTGCCTTTGTGGACAATACCCCGCTTAAGCAGATTGTCGCGGCTGTAGATGAGAATGTTACCGATTGGTTTTTCAAAAACAGTCTTATTTTTGCCAACCATAGCCACAAATGCTGGGACAATCTCAACAATGCTGCTGGACCTAAACGTCCCCGGAGAAAAACGGGCCGTGTGCTACGCACAGACTCCAACACGCTCTACGAGATGGTTGAGGAGAAGTTCCAAGAAACCGTCGATTTTATTTTGGATGTTTAGATATTAAAAAACAAGTGGGTATGGTATACAACACCCACACACACCCACACACCCACACAAAAACTCTTCTTTGTATGCCTCTAATCTATCTAATGATAATTTAATTTACCGAAAAACTCTTCTCTCTATGCTGACTTTGGTCTTGCATGTATGTATTGGAATGGATCCGTTTTGCGTAGAACCAACTTTTTGTGTGAGGCGAAAATAGTTCCCAGAATATCATTATTGTGAATATGATTGGCCAACAGGAGTTGTGTGCTATCAAGCACAAGGGACGGGTCAGTGGTATCAAACTGGCCAGCTGCCGTAAATGCATCAGCAAAATCCTGGAGATCAATCTTGTCAAACTTGTCACACTTTTGCCAAACCTTATAGGCCAGATGCACTTGTGTTTGAGTAGTGAGTCTTTGAAGAATGAAATAGAGATGCTTTGAGACTAGGAAGCTATAATTTTGCTTCAGAATCCCTCTGTAACCACTAATATTCCCCGTTTTGATGGCCTCGATTAGTGGTTTGTACAATTGCGCGAGCGCGGGATACTTTGACCACGGAAAGCTGGCACTAGGATACAAGTGTTTGAGGTGTATATTAAGGGGTATCAAGTAGAACAAGAGTACCTGCTGGCCTTGAGTTGAGCCACATACGTTGAACGCTTCCTGCATTAGCTCTAACGCCTGCTGGTATCGCTGGTCAATAAACTTCAAGAGGGCGGAATAGTAGAGATAAGGAGCCTGCTGTTTGGGCGACAGTGAGCTAAAATCTGGGAGAGCCAGTTTTTGAGTATTCGTACTGTTGATAACTCCATTGGCAAGACTATAGGCTCTTACTTTGAAGTAGATACTTAAAAGCAGGTTTGCAACGCTATAGTACCCGTGACGCTTACTAGGGATGCTTGAATCGGAACTCGACTGTGGCTCAATCATCAGAGCCTGGAGAGCGCTATTTATACTCCTAGAGCATGTCTCTATGTGCTCAGCAAGCCCACAGGTAGTTGCCGCCTTTTTGAGCTCGAGGCAACACCTATAGAGGGGAATGACAACCCAGCCGTTTTCCTTGACTGCTATTTGAGCAAATGATTTGGTCATCTCCTCATTGAGCCTAAACAACTCTTCAGGATCTTCTGCGCGACAGATTTTGATCAACGCAATAACGAATTTCTGCCATTTTTCAGGGATACAAACATTCACCTCATTAATGAGCTCGGCAAGGGGTGTGCCCTCTAACTGCTTAGCTAGATTGTTTTTGCGGACAATGACCGTTTCTAAAGCTCTACCATCTCTATTTTGTATGGTTATAGCCAGGGTTCTTATACGCGAAGCCATGGCTGGTGGCGGGGAGGCGAGAGTGGGGCGACAAAAGATGGTCTCACTTTTCGGGTGATACCTTGACTGATAGTTGAGTTTGTATAAATATCCTTCTAGTTTTGTTAAAAAAAGAGGCTGCTGCCAATTACTTGACCAAATCATAGACATAGTCACCAATTGCTCTGCTTGCAGTGAGCCCTGGGCTCTCCATATTCTGCAGATTGATAAACCCGGGGAACCCATTCTCTTCCCGAATAATGAAATCTTGGAATCCGTCTTTCTTGATTTTAGGTCTGATTCCACAGTAATCAGGCACGAGTTGAGATGTATCAATATTGATATACTCGTGCACTGTTTTGCATGCACTTTCAAGATTAGCACTAGAGGGCTCATAGTCAGTTGGAGACTCGACCCACTCGAGATCAGGGCCGAACTTGAGACGCCCTCCCAAATCCATGGTCAAATGAGTCCCCAGAGATGCTACGGAAGATGGACAAGGGTAGACCAACCTATTGACTTTTGGTTGGCTTGGAGGGTAAGCATAATATGTTCCCTTGGCAAAGTATGAAGTGAAATGCCGGTCCTTGGGTAGTAACATGTTGGAGATATCGGGTGCATAAAGACCTGCACTATTAATAACTACCTTGGCACTGAGTTCAACGGTTTCACCCCCAGAAACGCATTTGAGCTGGAATCCATCACAAGTTTTGCTGATGTCTTCGACTTTTGTATGAGTGATAAGTTCTCCATCGTTTTCCTGGATTTCTGATTCGTAGAAATCCATCAGGGAGTGGGCACTGACAATACCAGTCGTAGGACTCTCAAGAATAGCTTCACGAGCCTTGATTGCTGGCTCAAGCTCTTTGGCCTTATCGAGCTTAACCCAATGCAATGGAACCCCGGTGATTCGAGCCCGAGCCCGCATTTGATCCAAGTACTCGAGCTGTTTATTATCCTGAGCCACGATCCATTTACCACAATTAGCCGCCTCTACACCGGATTTTCTGTTTAAATCATAGATGTGCTGTTTCCCGAGAATACAAAGCTTTGTGCGGAGTGAATCAACAGGGTGATAAATTCCAGCATGAATTACTTCGGAGTTTCGGCTACTAGTCTCTTGCCCGGGAGATGCATTTTTCTCTAGGACCGCAACTCTAATCCCGGCTCTTGCAAGCCTCGAGCCAATTGCTAGCCCAATAGCTCCGCCACCGATAACTATATGGCTGTAATCCATGACGCGAAGTTATGTCACCTGGTAGGGAGACGAAGTAGTCATACATATAGTATTGCCCGCGACCATTGAACGTGAACTTAAACTACCTATAAAATTTAGTCTTGATCTGCAAGAAGAGTAAAGACGGGGGCATTGAGCTTCTCACGGCCCTTGAGGAACAAGAGCTCAAGCAAAAACAGATAGGTCTGGACCTCACCACCTGCTTTCTGAACAAGCTCACCGGCACCAGCAGCAGAACCACCAGTGGCGATGATATCATCAACGATGACCACCTTCTGGCCAGGCTTGATTGCATCCTTTTGAAGGCAGAAAACATCTTCACCGTATTCCTTGACGAATTTGGCTTCAAAACAGTCACCAGGCAATTTACCAGCTTTCCGTACAGGCACAAAAGCACAACCAAGCTGAAGGGCCAAAACAGGGCCAAACAGGAATCCACGAGCATCTAAACCAACAATAACATCGGGCTTGAGGTTGGCGCTGCTGAGATAGCTCTTGAGGCCATCAATTAGGCTCTGGAAAAGTTTGGGGTCCTGGAAGATGGGCATGATATCCTCGAAAAGAACTCCCTTACTGGGGAAATCAGGATACTGCTTGAGAGCTGCTCTTAACTGAGTTCTGATGGAATTCATGAGAGTAAAAAAGTTAGTGGGTTAAGAGATTAAGTGATCTACTAGTGCAGGGCTGAGGTTTTAGATAAGGACTCGTGGGGCTGGTTTATGTGATTATTAAAAAGAGCGAGGCGATAGTATTCACGCATTGTTCTAGATGGCTGTGCTGATGTATTGCATGCAATATTTGCACTTTAACGACAAAATAATTTCACGACAACAGGCCGTTTAACCCCCTAATTATAATTGAGAGTATATATATTATACATTTACAGATTCAATAATTAGCCAAATCTAATTAGACGTAAAGAAGGATTTAGAGCTTCCACCCAAGTAAAAAGGCAACCAGAGCGATGATGAACACAACAGAGATGGGTACACCGGGCTGCTGGTCGAGATTGGTAGCAGAGGTGTTTTGGGAGTAGCCGGCGGCGCTGCTAGCAGTGTTCCCAGAGGGGTAGGTGTTGTTCAAACCATCCTTCTCAGAGTTGTAAGACAATCCCTCGGAGTTCTTGCCTCCAGTGTGGGACAGTCCTTCGGTCTTACCTCCGGTGTGGGACAAGCCGCTGGTGGCACCAGTGGAACGGGCGGTAGAGTCATCATAGAAGCCAGTGGAAGATCCAGCAGGACCACTGTTGGAGCCCGAACCGTTACCAACGCGGCTGAGACCAGCGCCTGCAGCAGCACCAGCCGCGCCAGCACCAAGTTCCCTGTTGTAGTTACCAGCGCGGGCCTGGGAAGGATCAGCCTCTCTGCTAATGCCACCGGGGTGATTGTAAGAGATGGTGTTGTTATTGGCAGCATAAGATCCAGACTGAGAGCCACTTTGGGTCGATTTGGCACCAGTATGGGTGTACTCGTTTGCATGAGAATGCGTGCCATGAGAACCACTACTGCTGTCGTGAGTGGCGACGTTGTTAGCCTTCTGGTGGTCACTGTACTTGCTAATACCTGCAGCACCAAGAGTGCCGGCAGCACCGGCACCGGCACCAATCTCCTGAGAGTTGTAGCCCCCAGCGTTGATGTTAGTCTTGCTAAACTGCTCCTGAGCATTCTTGCCGGCCTGATCAACGTAGTTAGAAGCCGAGTTACTGTCAAGGCCACGGACAGAAGCACCGGGAGCGCCATTGTTGGAGGAGCCATGGGAGCCACCATATGCGTTGGTGCCAGTGGCAGAGGTACCGTGAGCCCCATGAGCATGGGACCCGTGGGAGCTGTGAGAGCCGGTAGTCTCGGGAAAACCAGCACCAGCACCAGTACCAGTACCAGCTGCACCAGCAGTATTGTAGCTATTGAAGTTCGCACCAGCCTTGGAAGCGGCGCCCTGAGAGGGATCAAACCCAGCAGCGACCTTGCTGCCAGCATCATGGATACATGGACCGCTAGCGCCAGGGTGGGTAGAGGAAGTAGAGTGTGTGCTATCATCTGCGGTCAATTGGGAGTTACCGCTAGGGTTCTTCGTGGAGCCAGCAAACAGGTTCCCGATAGCAGCACCAGTAGCGGCCACGGCTCCCCCAGCGGCGGCGGCGGCACCAGAAAGGCCACTGGCAGCAGTGTTTGCAGCGCTAGAGGCAGTACCAGCCACTGCACTTCCTGCATCAGAGGCAGCGTTGGAAGCCTGCTGAGTGTAGCTGTCAGAGGAAGTGGAACCATGAACAGCAGCGGCGTCTCTGGAAGAATCTGCATAAGAATCGTAAGTAGCCTCTTTGGAATTAGATACCTTACCAGGGCCCTCAGCGGAGTTCTTGGGAGCGTAGTCATAATCAGGCTTGGGGCCTAGGACCGGACCCTTCTTGGCAGAACCCATATCAACAAGATGAGACTTGTCGGGGACACCACGCATTCCCTGAATGGCTTCGATTGAAGTAGCAGGGTGGTCATCACCAGCAGCACCAGAGTGAGCACCAGAGTGAGCACCAGAGTGAGAACCAGTATGGGAGTTACTGGACTTACCAGCTGAAGTTCCACTGGCATCGCGATCAGAAGTGTGGTTGCCGGTAGCAAACTCGCTAGACTGGCTATTGGAGTGAGGGTCAAACTGACTAGTGTTACCAGCAGACTTGTGGTGATCAGAGCTACCAGCAGCACCTTCAGCGTAACGAGAGTGATCGCCAGAGTGCTGCTGAGAAGGGTGAGTGCCAGCTACACCGCTAGAGCCATAAGAGGTGTGGTTATCGGAGCTGAGGTGTTGACCAGAGTGACCGGTGGTGCTGTGCCCGCTATTGTGGGTCTGGTTAGCACCGTACTGACCAGCATATTCCTGCTCAGGAGCGGAGTTGGCAACGCCTTTATTGTGTTGATGAGCAGCATAAGTACCTGCACCAGCGGCACCCGCGCCAGCGCCAGCGGCAGCTGCAGTAGCACCGTGGTGGGAGTGAGAGCCAGAAGAATCAGCCTGGCCAGTAGCAGCCTTGTTGGAGTTAGCAGCGTATCCAGGATACTCACCACCCTCGCGGTTCTTCTTGTAGACAACCTTAATACGAGCAGAATAAGGGATTTCTGAGCCAGATGTTTCCAGGGTTCTCCAGATGTCTGCCGGGCTCTCGTTAGAATGCTTCTGGGGAGTTTCGGCACCCAAAATAAGGAACTTGTCTTTGGTGCTCTCACAGTCTTCCTCGGTGTAATTGGCGCTGTGGCTGATTGTTACCTCAATCTTTGAATTGGGCTCAATTTCGCTAGCATTGGGGTGGACGCTAAACAGCTGTGGCTTTGTGGTCTTTACCTTGTAGATAATAGGGTTCTTGCCAGTGTTTGCAATATGAATAGTTTGCGTTTGCACGCCTTTGTGTGGTACTTCAAATACCAGCTCTCCAGTACTAACTTTCATCATACTGATAGTAGGGTGTTGCTTGTGCTTACTGCCACGCTCTTTAAATCTATAGGTTCAATTGCTGCTCACGTGACCTTTCATGCGCAACTTTGGGTTGCTGTTGGTGTATCTTGCAGCCAATACTCCAAACTTTGCAGTTGAATACTGAAATACAACCAGCTATCATTTTTTGAGTCCTCTCTTGCAATAGCAACTCATGCACGTTGCTCTCGATGCAGTCTATTTCTCACCGTATGGACGAAAAATGTTAGAGATTTTTAATTAAAATGCTTAATAATACTCAAAATACCCTAAGGTAAACCGAATTTACGTCTAATCCAGCTTTCGTTTCACTTAAGGAATTGTGCGGCTAGAGCCCTGCACCTCCATGCATGCGCATGTCTAATTTACCTGGGGCAGCAAAAATCGATAAGAGTTCAGCCGCACCTTTTCTACTTATAACTATTAAATGATTTGTGAGCTTGCTTTATTTGTGTTTTACTTGAGGCTATCATAGGTAAAGTCAGATGCATGCGACAGTGGAGTTGCCCCCAGTATGTATCGTGAAGCGGGGCGTCAGATGAAACTCAACTACCTTTGTTTGCTTTAAATAAATAATAAATTATGCATCATCTTTGCTCTTCTCAGAGTTCGTTAGCTGGGACATATCCTGAGAAGGCATAAATGGGAACGGCATACCGGGCATACCAGCACCTGACGGCATTCCTGGCATACCGGGCATACCAGCACCTGCCGGCATTCCTGGCATTCCTGGCATTCCTGGCATACCGGGCATGGGCATCATACCGGGGAACATCATTGGAAACTGAGGCTGACCATCGGGGCCACCAGTACCTTGCATGCCCTGCATACCTTGCATACCTTGCATACCTTGCATCATTGGCATCATTGGCATCATTGGCATCATTGGCATTTGCGCGGGCTTTTTGCTGGCTACTCGCGAGCTCAAGCCAGCTCCAACTTCAATATCAGGCTCCTCCATGACTTGACCACCTGCGAGGGGCACGTTTCCAGTACCTCCATTCTCAGCAGTGAGGGCCCACCGAATATCAGCATCAGTTAAGCGGTCAATAGGAATGATACTTGAACCCTTGGAGTAATCAAAGCAGTCACGGGGTCCATAGCCTACTCCCCAGCGAGCACGAAGCTCAAAACCTTGACTCCTGCCCTTTTGCTCCCAAGTGTCGCGGACACTATTCGCGTCATCACGAGTGTATACTTTAATGAACGCGTGACGCTTCTCACGATTGAAAACAAGCGATTGAACAGGGCAAATATCAGTAAGCGCTTGCCGAACAAGCCTCTCATCCATATAAGAAGGAATATTGCCAACGAAAAGAGTACGACTCAGAACTTTAATGCTATTTGAAGAAACCAGCTGAGGGTCAGTCTCGAGAAGCTTGCGGGTATGATTCTCCCGGGATGGGGCATGAGAGTCGGTAGTATGATCACGCACAGAGTTACGCACTCTGTGACTATCGGGGGAGCGCGAACGGTCACGCCCTGCATGTGGGGCTTGAGCACTGCGACCCCTAATGGGCGCGGGCTGAGCCGCGGGTAATTGTGGTGATGCTGTTTTAGCCATTAATTGATCTAAAAGACTCGGCTTGCTAGTGGTAGCCTCTGGCTGCGCAAGGGTTGCCGCGGCGGGGGAGGGCGAAGAAGCTTTGGCTAAATTGGCCAAGGTAGCGAGAACACTAGCGGCATTAACAGGTGCAGGGGCAGGTGCGGAAGTAGCTGGGCTCTTCGGCTTGAGCTCTTCATCCAAACCTCCCCAAAAGTACTGAGGGCCGGGACTTGCAGGAGGAGTACGGGTATAGGGTGTATGAAAATACTGTTGCTTATAATCGGTCAAGCTCTCCGCGGAAAAAGTGTCAGCTTTCTGCCAGATTTGAAGCACCTTGGACATCTTGTCGAAGCTATCAGGTGTTTGGTGGCGTACCTTGAGATATTGCATGAATTCACCGAGATGGTCAACAAGGGACTGGTACCCAGCTCCACAGTCCACATCAGTGGATTTCTTTTCTTGGAGAGCCCGCGCAACCGCATCAAACACATACATGACGCCCAACTTGTGGGTCACGGGGCAGGCCTTGTTAAAGGCCACTATCGTATGGCCAATGTCTTTGAGGGCGGGTCCACTCGACACTGCCAACTGGCGAATAGCATGAATACGGGACCCGGAGATACCCGGTGCCTTCAATTCTACCAATTCGTTTAACTTAGTTCTGATTTCTTCCATTTACTATAATTAATCTTTTGCTTTAGTTTTTAGTTTAGCGTTAGCTGAGATGGCAAAACTGATGACGAAGAGAAGTTTTCGCCCGCTAATATATATAGAACAGATTAGTAAGATCCAATCACGTGAGCGGCGAGAAACGTGAAATGGATTGTTGGCAAAGTTCAGAAATCTCTGTCTGAATTCAAGATCATATAGTACAGCCGATCTATCGCGATTTATCGGGTAAGACTGGTGCAACTAGCGCACACGGATCAGCTTGATTGAAAACATGCATGTAAGTTGTACCCCGAAGTGCCCAGACTTGTTTTCAGGGCTCATAGAGTGGACCCAAAGGTATTCTGCCACAACTCTCCGCAGTGCTGCTGCACCTGAATATGTCTCTCGGGGTTGATCTTATCAGCAGCTACTGACCGGCTCATATCAGCAGCGTAAAAAAGTGGAGTCAGCAGCAATACTACAGGAAACAAGTAGCTACGAGTGTTTTGCTGCCCCCTCCAGTGGTACGTTTTTGTGTCGACTGGGCTGTTAAAGGCAATGGCATTAAGTGCTCGTGAGTGGGCCCAAACCGCATTGGCAGCTGCACCGTCTGTTACATAAGCACGAACGAGCATGAACCGCAACGCATCAACGAGGGAGAGAAGTGGCCAGAATACGCAGAACCCCGCAGCATAAAACCTACGACGTGCCTCTGGAGATAGTGCAGTCCACCACGATTCAATTGTCCGCCCTGCTTGCGCTACAAAGGGCACCACGGCATAGTTGATTACCCGATTGACGATCAGGCCCTGGAATGGGATCATAGACGTGTAGGTTGTAGGGTGTAGAGCACTAGTAGCAAGGAGCCCATGCTAAAATTATGGAGCTGCCTTTTGTATTTCTTTATTACAGTCATATCTATTATGCGAAAACCAAAAGACTAAACAGCAAGGGCACTAAATACTTAAAGGCATTTTTTCAATGTTCTGAGATCAACTCTAGATAATAAATCATTTTATGCTAGTATTTTCTTTAGCAGAAAATTTTGTAAACACGAAGAGCAGGGTTCTTGGCCAACCGCTCGCGGTAAGCCTGCTCCTCTGCCTGGTAGGCTTCCTCATCGATGTATCTAATATCGCTTGTGACATCAACTTTGCTGCTGGTGACAACCGGGCTCTTGGTGTAGAGTTTGTGCCCTACGTACATGATAATCACCGTAGGAAGGCTGAGCTCGGCTTTGAAAAAGGCAGCGGCGCTGGGCTCTCCTCCCAATGGGAAAATAGCGACCCAGATTTGCAAACCAAACGTCAAGATACAGATGAAAAGGCCGATCCAAGAACCAATCTCACCAAATGGTGAAACATAGTAGAGGGTCTTGAGGCTGATTCCCTCACGCTTGAGGCCATGACGATGGCGGATGTGGCAGAGACAAATAGATGCCCAGGCGTACAAAAACGAGAGCGAAGTGAATGCATAGAGCCAGTCGAATACGTCGTTATAAGCTTCTGAGGCGCATACAAAGCACAGAAGGCCAAAGATCAAAACAGGAACCATTGACCCAATGGGGCGACCACGACGATCAATATAATTCATGAATTTGGGAGCCATACCCTGGGTAGAAAGCGCAACAAACGTACGAGAGGATGCAAAAACACTGGCACTACCAACGCTAAAAGTGGAAATCATAATGACAACGTTGAAAACACTGGGAAGACCATGCACACCGGCACGTTCAATGGCCAATACAAAGGGGGAGGTACTGTTACCATTATGGGTACCCAAGTTGGGGTCATCATAAGCGACAAGCAAGCAGACCATGGTAAGACCAACCAGGAAGAAGATAACGATACGCCACACAACCTCTTTGACGGCAGAAGGAAGGGCACGGCTAGGGTTCTGGACCTCAGCAGCGGAAATACCCGCAACCTCAGTACCACCATAGGCGAATGCTGTAGAGACCAGTACCGCGGCTACACCCTTGAACGCGTTGCTGAACGCACCAGGATCATGGAAGTATTTGCCACCAATGTACTCGTGATTAGGTCCACCACCAGTATTGATGACGACTGCGAAAATAATGAATCCAATCATAGCCGTGACCTTGATACCACCAAATACAAACTCAGCCTCACCGTAGCCTTTCGAGCCAACCAAGTTGATGGCACAAATTAGCACATAGATGATACTGACCCACGCAACAGAATTGACCTTTGCAGCTGGATTAGGGTCGTCCTGCCAGTAGCGGATGGTAGTAGCCGCAGCGATAATTTCGAGAGGGAAAACCACCGTCCAGCAAAGAGCATAATTCCAAGAAAGAGCAAAAGCCCAGCTTTTGTCGACAAAGCGGGCTGGAAGCATGGTAAAACTGGACCTGATGGGGTAACGTACACCAAGCTCACCCATAGCAGACATGGTGAAGAGAACGGCGATACCAATTACAAATGCAGAGATAATGACTGCGGCAGGGCCACCGTTAGCCAAATTATTACCGGTACCAATAAATAAACCGGTACCAACGCATCCAGCGGCACTGATCATCTTAAGATGGCGTTTTTTCAATTTGGGCTTTGAGCGGGCAATCATAGTCATGGCGATCTGATCCGAGGTCATGCCAGTAGTATCAAATCCATAGCTCTCAGGTGCTTTGAAAGAGTCGATGAAATCGCGGAAGCAGCCGCGGGATGGTGGGGGTGTATACTCCTCGCTTGAGGCAAACTTTTCACTATTTACAGTCTGTCCATCGTTTTGAAAGGTATGCTTTTCGGGATCGGTCATTATGAGAGGATTTTGATGGTCGTGAAAAGATTTAAACGAGTGCCAAGAAAAAGTCCAGGCAGCCTTGGTGGTAATGCCAGTCTTAAATAGAATCCCACCTCGCTGACACATGGCCTCACGCTGCATACATTACGCACGGATATGCAAGAGTCGGGTGGCCTCAACAAGGACAAAACAACATCCCATGCGACCATTTCCATAATTAATCGATTAGAGATAGAGGCGATACGCCACATAGTTGTATTTACTCAACAAATTAAAACCTACCATAATCCGGAAATTCATCACTATCGGCTACCTCCCAAGCTGATAGAAATGCGAGCCTCATGCTGATGCACGATTACGACTCATCGGCAAGAAGGCCAAAAATAAAACGATGGTCCCAGAACCTCTCGCAGTGAGGAGTTCTCTCGCTTCAATCGATCCAAAGTATATATATTTATGAGCACACCCCTTTCCTAGTATTTTTAGAGCTCGGCAAGTGCCTATCCAGCACTATTGAAGATTTTCAATTCCCATTGCATTTGGTGGTCCACCATCATTTCTCTGTAAGCTTATCATTTGCAGCGTTTTAGGAAAGTGTGGGGAACTGTGCATAGTGGTGCTTTTCGGTTCCTGGCCCCGAGTCAGCTGCCACCCAGATTTTCAGCATGGGACGTAGCCTAGATAAGAGCGTGGGTCTTATCTAGCCTTTACAATAGCTTTAAAAACCCTATAGGATTATGATTCAGTTCAAATATACGCGGTTATTGTATGAAAGCAATTCGCCTGATTTATCATGATCAACCCACCTGATCCAGGAAAATCTGGGGTCGAGATATTACATAATATTTAATATCCCCTCTTTATGTCTATATTTTAGAATAATCGCAGGCTAGTATACAGAGTATTAGAAACACCTTACTTATACATTAAGATTTAAACTCAAGAGAGAATTTTTTAAGCTCGAAGATCTTTCTCTTTTTTTACAAGATAGAGGTAAAATTGATATACTCCGCTACCCCCCACCTGGATCAATTACCCCAACCCCTAAAGCCCACTTTGATGACAAGTTTCAAAGCACCCTCAAAGATTTTTACATCATTGAAAACGAGGTAAGCTACTATACGCAGAGGGCAAGGAAGTCGATATCAGGTATACCATCTTTTTTTCCAAGGTTTACATGCATATCGAATCATGGTGATGCGTTACACCTGCATGGTGCATGACAGTCTGATCCGATTGGTGTCGTCCATAAGGCACGTCATTGGAAGTACTCTTATAACTCGATGCTTCTTATATTTTGCTACTCTATTCCACCGAGTCTAGGATACATAAAGACAGGATTGGAGATGTGGAGGCCGACTAAGAATGTTTGTTTCGCGGTTGGCGGGGTAAACTGTCTAGATTTATGAAAGTTCTTGGCGATCGGGCTTGAATCTAAAGAGACAGTTGCAATATACACGCCTTGACAGTATTGGGTACCTAAATGGACCTCAAAACCCCTAATACAAATAATAGTTCATGGGGTTGAGACAATATGACACCATACCCATCGACAGTACCTGCTAGGTCAAGATAATTTTGGATTTGTAGATCCCTTTGGTGGAGCGAGTCCAACGTCAGTGGGTGGGGTTGTTACATACAGTTTTAGTCATCGAGTCCTGGCTGTAGGCTTCAGGCATCGTGTGTCCATGGCAACTTAATGGTATTTTTACAGTTCATTTTGCGTTTTACTATATGACCCGATACAAGCTGTATTTACCTGAAATCATCCAATCTGGCCCTAAGATACGCTCCTATGCTATGACCTATCTTACGACTCACTCTGTAGGAGGCAGTGAGGATTGATATATCAAGTATTTTGAAAGATTTCCCTTTTGCTCCCGAATGCGCTCCACTAATCGCCGAGAGTTTAGAGTCCCGGCTGGATAATAATAAATAGCATTTGTCTAGAGGTATACTCGTAAGTGTGGTATTGAAAGGCCTGTTTCCATAATACACCCGTTTCTGTGATTGCGGGCAGAGGTGGGGTGCATTCATAGATTGAAGTTGTGCTAATGCTCTCTGAAAATCAAAGCCCATCGCATGGACCTACGGTGAGGTGTTACACTATGACGGTTTAATACATAATGGGCATATGCAATGCTTATGCAGGATGCATGCAATATATATGCATCGACTATAAGACAGGCACATCGATCATGCTGGCGGGTTTATTCTAGGAGTTGTTGAAGATACCTGCTCATTGGCTAGCATTGGCATTGGCGAATTCAAGAACAGTCTTTTTCTTGAAAGTTCCCGCACTTTACAAGTAACGGCATCTGTGACACGGCGGCCTACTCAATTTCTCTGGGATAAAAGATCAGTTCAGAAGGTTGAAGTTAGAATAAAAGAATCTACACTATATACTTAAATTAGTCGACCTCCTCCATGACAGACTCGGCAGGGGTCTCGGTAGGGGCGGCGCTGGAAGCAGCAGGGGCAGTCTCAGAAGCTTCGGTCTCATCAATGTTGAGACCAAGAGCAATAAGGCGGTTGATGCGCTTGGCGAAGCTAGAGGGCTCATCAAGGGTAAAACCGGAGGTAAGCAAGGCGGTGTCGTACAACAAAACGGTCAAGTCCTTGACAGTGCGGTCCTGAGCACCAACAGAGTCAACCTTCTCCTTGAGCTCCTTGATGATGCTAGACTTGGGAGAGATCTCGAAAGTCTTCTTGGAGCTCATGTACTGGGACATGGAGTTGTCAGAAAGAGCCTGAGCCTTCATGATACGCTCCATGTTTGCGGACCAGCCAAACTGGCCGGTACGGATGGCGGCGGGGGCATCGCCAAGCTTGTCAGAGACAATGACCTTCTCAACCTGCTCACCGAGGATTTCCTTGATGGCTTTGGTGAGGGGCTCAAAAGTCGTGGTCTCCTCCTCGCGGGCCTTCTTCTCGTCCTCAGTCTCCTCGAGTTCGTA
This sequence comes from Wickerhamiella lipophila, assembly GCA_030582055.1. Classification (NCBI taxonomy): domain Eukaryota; kingdom Fungi; phylum Ascomycota; class Dipodascomycetes; order Dipodascales; family Trichomonascaceae; genus Wickerhamiella; species Wickerhamiella lipophila. The sequence goes on along the minus strand of JAKTWO010000011.1, from coordinate 119,000 downwards.
GTCCTTGGTAACGTTAACAAGAGGCTTGTCTTCGAACTCCTTGAGTTGAGGAATAGCATACTCGTCAATGGCCTCGGTCATGTAAAGAACCTCAAAGTTCTTCGCCTTGAGGGCGTCAAGGAAAGGAGACTTCTCGACAGACTTGATGCTGGGGCCAGTGATGTAGTAAATGTTCTTCTGGTGCTCGGGCATGCGGGTAACATAGTCCTGGAGAGAGGTCATTTCCTCAGTAGACTTGGTGGAGTTAAAGCGCAAAAGCTTAGCAAGGGACTGGCGGTTCTGAGAATCCTCGTGAATACCGAGCTTGATGTTCTTGGCGAAAGCAGTGTAGAACTTGTTAAACTGCTCCTGGTCCTCGGCAATCTCATTGAAAGTCTCGATGAGCTTCTTGACAATGTTCTTGCGGATAACCTTGAGGATCTTGGACTGTTGAAGCATCTCACGAGACAAGTTAAGAGGCAACTCCTCAGAGTCAACAACACCACGTACAAAGCTGAGCCAGCCAGGAATCTGAAGCTCCTCGGCATCATCAGTAATAAAGACACGGCGGACGTAAAGCTTGATGTTGCTGTGCTTCTTCTTACCATCAAACAAGTCAAAGGGAGCACGGCTAGGAATGAACAAGATGGCACGGAACTCGAGTTGGCCTTCTACACTGAAGTGCTTAACAGCAAGGGGGTCCTCCCAGTCGTTGGAGATGGACTTGTAAAAGTCGTTGTACTCTTCCTTGGTGACCTCGCTAGGGGGCCGGGTCCAAAGGGGCTTGGTCTTGTTAAGCTCCTCGTTCTCGGTGACAAGCTCCTTGATTTTCTTGGGCTCCTTCTTCTCCTCGTCATCCTTGACTTCCTCGACCTTGGGGGTCTTGTCATCGTCAACCTTCTCCTCCTCATCAGCAGGAGCATCCTTCTCAACCTCCTTGGTGACAACAAGCTGGATTGGGTAAGAGACAAACTCAGAGTGTTTCTTCACTACCTCCTTAATGCGGGCCTCCTCAAGGTATTCGAGCTGGTCCTCCTTGAGCTTCATACGGATAACAGTACCACGCTTGATAGCGGGACCTTCGTCCTTGGTGATGGTGAACTTACCACCGGCGTTGGACTCCCACATGTACTGCTCATCGTCATTGTGCTTGGTGACAACCTGGACGGAGTCTGAGACGAGGAAAAGGGCGTAGAAACCGACACCAAACTGACCAATCATGCTCATGTCGGCACCAGAGTGCAAAGCGTCCATCAAAAACTGCTTGGTACCAGACTTGGCAATAGTACCCAGGTTATTGACCAAATCGGCCTTGGTCATACCAATACCTGTATCGCGGATCTCGAGAATTTTCTCTTCCTTGTGAGGGGTGATGCGAACGTAGAGGTCAGACTCACTCTCAAGCTGCTTGGGATCAGACAAACTGAGGTAACGAATCTTGTCAAGAGCATCACTAGCGTTAGAAATCAACTCACGCAAGAAAATCTCTTTGTTAGAGTAGACTGTGTTGATAATCAAACTCAGAAGCTGAGAAATCTCGGCCTGAAATTCAAAAGATTCAGAAGACATGTAAGATGCAGGTAGGGTCAGTTGCTCCCATTTATAGTCGGGACAAGTTTCTTGTGGCTTCCATGTGATGACTAAGGTGGAACTTTCACGAACCTTGTAGATTTGTGGGGCAGGGAGGGTAAAAAATACGTTCAGGATTTAAAGAGTTCCGTAGTTGTAGTGGAGCGGAAGATGTGTAACTAGCCGAATTTGGAACACATTGGTCCGGCTTTCTATGATACAATATAGCTTATGAATCTCTTGGGATTATTTTAATACTGGGACTGAAAGTCTGGCCTTTTCTGTGAACCCCACCGGTAGACTGTGGCAGCCATCGCGGACCCACAAGGTATCAGTTTGTCACAAGCACGCAAAAACATCCCCGAATCAGCTAGTCAGTCTGTAAAATAATAACAGAATTACAATTATAGTATAGCGAAAACCTACAGAAATAAATTAAAACTTCTTGAGCGTACGATTACCATCAACCATACGTGCAGTGAAGAATGAGAGGGACCCCAATAGGTAGACTACTCCACAAAATATGATCATACCCAAATAATTGTGAGCTGTGAGCGCTCCACTGAGTGGCAGGCCAGTGAGGGTTGCAAAACTCACTGCCGTATAGCATGTGCCGTATCTCTTACCGTACTCTTTGGTGAGGGAAATCCGTGACACACACACAGGGGTCAAAGATATTGTGCTGCCGCTAAAAAAGCCAAATATGACTGCAAACACAACCAAGCCAGCTTTGGTAGTACCGCCAGGTAGCCATACTGTCAAACAAGAGATACCACTTATGCCTGCAGTTACAATCATTGTATTAAAAGAGCCAAGCCGATCTGCAAAGTATCCAGGTAAGGCACGACCGAAAACGGAGGAGACATTGAAATACACAAGCAAGTTGGTACCGAATGTTTCGCTCATACCATTCTTTGTGGCATATACTTTAAGGTAGTTGAGGGGCACAAAAATGGCCCACTCTGTGAGGAAAATTCCCAACACACAAAACAGGAAGCGAAGTTCTTTGAATGAGCGTAGGTCAATCATTGCACCCTTTGTGGGCAACTGCTGCTCCTTGTGACGATCGCTGATGGTAGCCAGGCAAACCACCAACAGGAACAAGACAATGAAACCCACAATACGGATAGCCCAGCCGTACCCAAGATCCTTGACCAGACTGTCCAGAGTCAGAGGGAATATAATGCCACCAATGGCACCACCACTAGCTGCAATACCAGTGGCAAGTGCTCGTCGGCGTTTGAAATAGTGGCCCGCTGCAGTAACGCAGGGAGTAAATATCATGGATGAGGAGATACCTCCAAGAACACTAAACCCAAGAATAAACTGGTAGTACTCTTTGCATACCGACAAAATCATTATTGAGGCGGTAAACATAATACTGCCAGGAATAATCAGCACATAAACGCCATAGGTATCAAAAATAGGGCCCACCTGAGCACCACCAAAAAAACAAAGCCACAGCCAGATTGAGAAAATCCAAGAGATCTGGGATTCAGTGTGGTGTTTGAGTGGGCCGCGCTCCAGCTCGTACTGAATGGCACCGATTGCATTGGAAACACCAAAAGTGGCGGTCATCCCACACCAGCAGCCTAAAACAGCTTTCCAAGCCTCGAGCCCACCCTCTGGGAACTCGAAGTTCTCTTTGATACCAGAGAGACCTATCTCCTCCGACCGTGCAGCATCCAGAGGGCCTTCGATGTGTTCATGTTCTTTTACGTCCACAAAAGATTCATCCTTCAATGAGGGCTCTTGCATTTACAATTGCGTGCAGCAGTGTTCACGGGGGTGGAGTCAAACGAGTAACCAGAAATTTAAAATTGGGAGGTATATATTCAAAAGGCCTCCAAATTTACGTCAGGCTGGGTAGGGGTTTCCCTTGCCTATAAGGTCTCAACCCAGTAAACAGGCTTTTGATCGTCAAAGTTTTCACCAGAGTTTGGGCGTTTTTATTTCGTTGATAATGATCTATTATTTTTCGCCCTTCCAGAAGAGCTACCATAAGCTTCATTCGAAAGCCTATCTTTAATATTTGTCAATCTACTTGCGTCTATCCTGCACAGCTGCCTGCATGAGCGAGTCGTACCCGTTGCCTCCAGAAAATCCTCCTCTTCGGCGTCCAGACATTGAGGTACACAAGACACCAAATTTGTCTCCAACTAATTCTACCGTGGCATCTGTGGCGGCCAAATTAGAGCATGACCGCGATTTTTTGTCTCTGACTAATCGCGAGAAGATTGACCGTTATCGTAATTTAATCGCCGATTCAGAGCCACCATCGGTGAGGGAAGAAGAGCTTCTTGAGATAAAGAAACGCCACCTACAATCTATGCGCCAGTTTGAAGAAGCGAGTTGATAAAATTCTACGAAAATGCTTTTAAAATGTATCATCTACATAATCGCCAGGATATCTCTGGCATAGTTTGAGACCATCTCGTCGCCCGAGTCGGCACAAATGTTGAGCTGGGTTTTTATTTCATCGATGTTCGAACGGCTGAGTTCCAATGTACCTTCATTCGCATGATTAAGTGCTTCCAATAGTACCACTAGAGCGCTGCGAAGCATCATTGGATCCTTTTCCATCCTCAGAATACCAAGGCAACAGTCGAGAATATTTGCCTGTTGCTGATGAAGACCCAGTGCATTTTGAGCAGTAAGCCAGCCCAATATAGACATTGAAGACATGCGTAGGCGGTTATCCTCATCATTCTGGACGCGTACTTTGGCAAGAAGAACGTCGACCAGCTCAACTGTATTATGTGGAGTGAAAGCCTTGGCAGATGCCTCAACAATACGCACAATGGCTTCACCAACCCGCAATAAAATGTCCAAATCAGTGTTGGTATTCGGTGATGCATACAGGTTTGTGAGAATGGGTAGAACAGCATTCGGCCCAAATGTAGCAGAACATTGCTCGATGGTTTTGATTGCATTCAAGTAGAGATAAGAATCATCATCTCTGAGTTGGACGACCGTCAGATCGACCACTGTCTTGACATCAACAGGCGAATCTTTGCGTTGGAGGAGCTGTCTCAACAGCTGGAGCCCTTGCGCACGAATAGGAACAAGACTATCTTTTAGGGCTTCTTGGGCGGCGTTGTAGACCTGCTTTGGGTCATTATAATCAATATTATCGTCACCAAGATCAAGTGTACCTCCTTCCTTGATTGTGTCACACACCTTCAAGCAGTAGAGCACCTTAACGCTTAGCGACTCGTGGGGTGTTTGAAGTAGTTTCTGTAATACATCACGACGGCTAAGCACAATGGCAGTAATTTTGGTATCATCAAGACATTCCAGCAATATTCCCGTCAAAAGGTCCACACAGATCTCCACAAACTCAGGCTCAAGGTGATCGTGGTCTTTATCATCTTCGTCATCGCTATCAGCATCATCATAGGACAAGGGCTCCAACTTTTCGGGGCCCTCTAGTTGCTGTTCCGCGATACCGATTATAGACAAGCACATATCAACTAATTCCTGTGGATGAGAGAACAGGCGGGGCTTGAAATCTTCTACCATTACTTGTAGAAGTTTCTGATTCACTAATATTCGCATTGAGTCTTCAGTCGAAGAGAGGGCAAGACACGAACGCAAGAGCTTGACGAAAATATTGGTCACTTGGGCATCATCCAGCTTTGAAATAATCGTAACGAGCATATCCACTCGAGTATCGAAAATCCCAAAATCTATGTTGTCTCCACCTCTAACATAATGCACGAGCTCGACTTTAGGTCCCTCAAGAGCGGAACCCGTGGTGACTACCGGCTGCAAGTCTCCAGAACTTGCAAGAGAGAGAGATTTAAGAAGTAAGTCAATGTATTCAGGCCTGAGTTTGACAAGGCCCACCAGTAATTTGAGAACAGAACCGTTAGGTGCATTGGTTTCACAAAGCTGCACAAAAATTAACCAAATGACCGGAAGAATCTCGGATGCGACATTTAGAACCAGATTAATAGCCCTGCCCCTCTCAAGAAGGTTAGTTATTGTCATCAAAGCCGATTCTAAGCGCTTGTCCTGAGGAGCCTTGAAGGGTTCGAGTAGACTGTCACGCAAGTATTTGAGGATTTGCGGAGTACGGCTATCCAGCAAATCTATGAGATGACAAGTTGCAACACAAATATCAAGGGGTGTACGAGTGTTACCCAAAATTGCAAATAGCTGGTCGTCGATTGTCTTGACGTACAATTTAAAATCGGTTCCCTGGGGAGGGTGGCCGAAGATCTCCACAAGTGGCTCAACACGCTCTACTTGAATAGTCTCGCTCTGGCGGTATCCGCTAAAAAGTTCAATCATAGCACGCACGGCATCTGATCGCTCAAATGGTAGTTTACTGAGCTTACTCGAAAAAACGACTTTGAGAGGCTCAGGGGTATCCGGGTACGATAAGAGTATCATATAGGTCTGATAAAGCTGGAATGTTGATAGCAGAGCGCTGAACTTTTCAAGTGAGTGTACCTCTGCAGCGCCAGCCAGGACCCAAGGCTGAAACTGTGTCATGGAAATAACATCAGAGAGATCATCTTTGGCTGCCATCAAGCCATAAAGGGTTTCAAGTACCTCTGCCAGGAACTGCTTGTTGTGCATATGCTCTACTTTCCATTTTGCGGGTAGGCTGAAATCGAGGTTCGAGGAGATACCACAAAACACAGTAATTTTGGTCAAAACACTTACATATTTCATGTCCTGCAAGCTAATGGCGATAAGATCATCGGGGTGCTCAGCAGTGCGTTGCACTTGTGCTTGTACTTTACGTAGATAGTCTAGAGCCTTGGTGGCCACCATTTGTGGAGCATCCGAGGAAGAGGCACCGGCTAATGCTTCGACATCCAAGGTATCATCACTATACTTGTCATTTAGCCAATAAGCTATTTCCCCAAATATAAACTCCATTGGCTCTTGACAACACGGGAGGGCACTCTTCGTAGAAGGTGGATCCAGCACTAAATTGGTTTGAGCTGAGTAATATATTTTATCTTCAGCCCCTGGACTATTTTAGATCTAAAATGTCGGAGTTAGTACAAAGTGCACGATCAGGAGAGTTGGGGCCATTCCAGGAGCTTTTCAAAAAGAATAATGCAACCAAGCTTTTCGAGCAAAGTAGAGACGAGTACAATAAGAGCACTGCCCTTCACATGGCAGCTGCCAATGGCCACACCGAACTCTTGAAATATATTTTGGAAAATATCGAGGCGTTGCAAAAAAAGCGGATCGTGAATCTTCCCAACGATCATGGAAACACAGCATTGCATTGGGCATGCCTTACTGGCGCTTTAGATAGTGTCAAGATGCTGGTGGAGGCCGGAGCGGATCCTTTACTGCAAAACGAGGGAGGCAAAGACTCTGTGTATCAAGCTGAAGAGTCAGGCAGTGAGGAGATTGTGGACTACCTACTCTCCAAAGTCGATTTAGATGTTGAGGCAGAGGAAGAAGCTAACGACGATAAAGATGATCAAGATCATCAAGGAGGCCAGACACAGACACAGACACAGCAAGAAGCGTCCAGGGAGCCTCAAAACGACAAAGCTACAAATGCCTGAGTTGATCCAAAACCCTTACGTATTATCATTATGCTAAACTACTAATAAAGTCCATCTATAACTCGAGATTATCTCTTATCTGTTTGCGAACCAGGCGCTCAAAGCCTTTACGGTCTTCACGCCACATTTTACTGGCATCAATATTGGCACCCGACTCATCATTGGGCTCGGCAAGCATACTCAGCACGCTAATAAGAATCTTTTCGACGCTTTGAATGGGAGACCAACGCTCGGCCGCGGTCTCGTACATGTTTGGGTCATTTCCCGGGGAATGCAAGATGGAGATACACACTGTGCCATCACTATAAACGTTGGGGTGGAAAATAGGGGTTGTGAACTTCATTTTGGGTGGATTGTGGGGGTAGTCGGAAGGGAAACTCAGGGCTGCAGAGAACAAACCTCCCTCGTAACAGGTATCAATGGGCCCGGATAACAGACACTCCCACTCTAGGAAGTTCTCTTCCGAGACAGGGCCTGCGGAGATTCCATCAGGCGGATCGTTCAAGAGTTGCTTGTACTCAGTCATCAACCGCCTGACGGCTGTGCTTGGTTTTGCTTTCGACATTGTTAAGCCGGTGAAGAGAGGTCTCGAGGGCTTTTAAGAAGAGTAAAGGGCAGGGTGTGGCAGATGTGGCAAGATGTGGCGTATGGCTTGAGGCGTAACTTTCAAGACTTGATGTGGCGAAGAAAGGGCGGCCCCTCGATCATAATACTCTAGCTCTATCTAGCATGCTACTATGTTCACGTACATAAAATAACCCATATCCCGCATAAAGACGCTAATTAAAGTGGCTTCATTGAGAATAAACACAGAAACACATCTAGTCTAGTCTAGTTTATCCTCCTTAGCCAAAGTGCTCATAATTCTCTCGTTCATTAGATGATCACGTACGAAGGGAAGAAATACGCCTGCGTTTCTTGTATTAGAGGCCACAGATCGTCGTCTTGTGATCATAGAGAAAGGCCCCTTATACAAGTTCGCAAAAGAGGTAGGCCCCTTCCCGAAGACTCGCCAAGGATCGCCCTTGTACCTGAAACAAAAACTAGCGATCATGTTCTTAAAACTCTTCCTGAAGTAAAAGCTGAGGAGATTGGATTAATTTATACCGACAAGTATGTTTTTGAGCCTGCCGGTAACGGGCTATATCGTAAACATCTCCTCTCGGAGTTTAGCCAGGAGCGTCAAGAGTCCCCATGGACTAGTAGCATTGAACTCGACCCGCAATTGATCGCTCCAATGAATCTCACATCGGGAAGCTTTCAGGAGATTGGCGTCACACAAGAAGAAGCATCCAGTATATGGCCCCGTGGTCACCCTGATTTCATTCCATCGTGCGTTATGCCCGACCAGTGTCAGTGCGGCGACTCGTGCGCATGCCCAAATTGCTTTACACACGGCCACAGAGTATTACGAGATCTATAATACACATATATGGACTGCTCGTAAACTAGCTTGCTCCCCGGGTAGGCTAGGAGAGAAAGATTGCATAGCACTGGAGCCTCAGGTGATTATATTGTAACCCCTTCAAGTGCTCTTTGGTTTAAACTCATTGCTTTATTTTTTTCAGGACGTGATACATCTACATCTCTCTACCAGCCAGAGGGTATTTTTACAGTAGATGATCAAGCCTAAAAGCCATAGTATACAATATACGTAACATTACGACCTAATTTATTAAAGAATCACAATAAGCTAGCTATTGACTGCATGTATTAGCTGTTGGGACCCAAATAGTGAGGCAATCGCACCCGGAAGATTCCAAGTTGTCTCCCCGCACTGGATCCTCTTGCCGTCCTCTGAGAATGAGGGTGACTTACCCTGGTTCCGAGTGAGTGAGACCACCGGAGCTGCGAGCATGAAATGCTTGCCGTTTTGTAGTTCCCAGACTACTCCAAATTTGTCTTTGGAATACAGTTTAACAAATAATAGCTGCCGCTCCTTGTTGAACAGAACATCATTTGAGTAAATTGAGAGTAGGCTCGCAAACAGCTTGCGGACTGCACCCATGCCAGTAGGAGTACGATGTACTGCTCGAGATACAGCCCCAATTAATCGGGTAAAATTGGGAGATTCAATTGTTACTCTGCTTTGTTTGATCATGCAAGTAATGCATGCAATGCACAGGCTAAAGTATGTGAAATCTTTGGTATCGAGAGCCTCGCATATAGCGGTTGTAATCCCACCAGGATCGCGAGAAGATGCTTCCAAAATAAATCGTTCAGTTACAGTCTCAATGCCTAGCCTATCGAGCTCCTTGAACGGAAAGTGATGTAACTCTGTGTGCTGGGCTAGAATTTGCAGTCCCACAAGCTGATCAGTGATGTCGCCAGATAATAATGAATTGATGGATTTGGTGAGCCAGTCACCAACGGGAATATCGGGATAAACAGCCGAGAAAATAAGACTGGGTCGGATACCACCTTGCTGCATTAGCATTTCAATTCTCTTATTATCGGTGAGGCTTTGTAAAAGTGAAATAGCAGACATGCGCAGCTTATCATCCTGTCCTTTAAGCAGGACCAGTAACTTCTCAAATTGTTCTACACTCACACCCATCTTGCGTAGCTCCTGATCAGCTTGGTGTAATGACATACTTTCAAATGCACATTTAATAGTGTATATTGCAGCGGCGGTCCATTTACTAGCATTACTATTAAAAAGAGAGACGTTGTTGTGTAATTTGAACCCCAAAAGCTCACCCATGGCTGTTGCTTGTACAAAGGGCTCGTGTACCCGGGTGTACGGCACTGGATCAAACATAAGCGTGGGCGCTCCCTCGACTAACTTGAGAGTCTCAAGGTCGTAAACTTTGTATCCAGCACCTGTACAGATATAGAGTGCATTACCTTGGATTTGTATGCCCTCAATAAGCGCGTTCACTGGTATAATCACAGGCAAGTCGTAAAGTAAAGAGACTGTGTGATCCCCGGCCACCGCCACTAGGCCGTCACTACCATCCTTTGCCAAATACTTGATAGCAGTATTCAGTGCACGGGTCTCTCTGGTGAATTCGGTAATCAACGAACCATTCTCGAGCCCCAAATAGGTGATATCCTCATCCACCCAAAAGGCCGAGATGGGGGTTTCAGCAGTATACATAGGCTTAAAGTCACACTTAGGGCCTAGAATACCAAAGACGCATCCATATGCAGCGTGATTATCACGTATTAGCCATGTACTAGCCTGTGTAAAAGAACAGGAAGGTACTCTGGCCCAGGACCATGCCTGCTTATTGAGTTCACCCTCGTAAATACATGAATCAAGAACCGCCAGCGGTATATTTTTCGAGTAAGCGAGAAATTTAAGGGCATATGGGGGCCATTGAGGTTCCAGGACCTGGATATTATTGTTTTCTACCAGTAATATTTGGCCGCTATCACAAGCTATTGCAAACGTAGAGATTAGCGATGATACACAAAGCGTTTGAAGCAAGTCAGGAGCACTGGCATGAAACTCGAGTACGAAGCCAGTTTCGTGCGGCTTCTGCTCTATAATAGACCATCTATTACGTTGAACACACACCCACTTGCCCACATCAATACAGGCTGCGTCAATGAGTGGACCGAACTTATATTGATCGAGCGGAAGGTTTACCTGTGCGATAAAGGAGCTGTCATTATTATTTATCCAGTGAATCTGGCCGGATCGGAGTACCACGGCAAGGTGCTTGTCTCGACAAACCCGCACAGGCTTTGAGTCGAATTCGAGCTTTGAAATGATATCTAAAGAGAACCTGTTGAGAAACAAAACCTGCGTGCCTGTCCCCCATACTACTACTGATTGTTCTTGTAGGTACATGCCATCAACAGGCCCGGGCAACTGAACCTGCTGTTCGAAGATGCCCAGTGGCAAGGAATAGCAAGCAAATAGGCCGGATTTGTAACTGATATAAAGCCGCTGCTCAATTGCTCTTAGAAATGCAATCTCCTCGCCAAGAGTCTGGATACTCAGCATTAGCTGCTGGCCTCTAAATACAGACACTAAGCCCCTGGAATGTGCAAGTACGAGGCCATGAGCTCCCCATTGACAACCTGATTTGATTGGAGGTCGATCTGTGGATTTACCCACCACAGTTTGGATCATCAAGGGTCAAGGACTTGCAAATGGAGCTGACACAGTCTTACCCAGCACATTGGCCATGCAAGGAGCACACATGGTGACCAAATATATGAACTAATCACAAATTAATTGAGAAAATAGCAAATGCACACGCCAAAATTAGGACGGGGGCTAGTCCCCTTAGTTCTTGGCCTGCCCACGGCTGTGTCAACCCCCACCCCTTGACGGTGTATTTGCCCCTCCTGCCGCTATAATGCACATCTATAAGATCTGTCCCCAGGCCGAATTCGACCGTCAAAAAGCTACCGATGAGTTTAAAGGCTACGGAATCGATCTCCAGGACAGCTATATTCACTTTTCCACTAAGGACCTCACTGAAGATACCTTAAGGGTATGGTTCAAAGGACAGTCGGACCTTTTGGTGTTTGCAGTAGAATCAGATAAGATGCCCAACCTCAAGTGGGAGGAGGCTCGTGGGGGTTTGCTTTTCCCTCATGTTTATGGCACTTTTAGTTTTGGTGAGATTTTGGAGATCAAAAAAGTTTCTGTTGATAGTGAGGGCAACATACGTTGGCTTTAAAGGCATATAATTGGGAAAATTGGCCTTTTAATTATAAGACCAGGGTATAAACCACAGATTGTTTCTGTTCTAAAATGCGTATGTACCCTCAAGAGGACATTTGATGGGTCGACTGTTTTCTGCTCGACACAAACTGCTCAACCACGGAAAGTTAATACTCTAGATCTATCATTATAGAATCGGTGCAACTAGCCAGAAAATTTAATAACGATTGAAGCCGCAAAGAGGTTTCAGACGGGCAATACCAAATTGTCGATCTCTTTGTCACACTAGGCTTCCATGCCGCAGCATTCAGCGATTGAGATCGTACTTGAAAGACCGGAGGCAATCTTTATACCCGGCGATTCAATTCGTGGCAACCTCATACTCAACTCGCTCGGCGTTGTCAAAGCAAAGTACCTCTACGTTAGCCTCACAGGCACTTGTTCGACAAGAGTCAAGGCTGGCCGGCCTGTGTCAGGCCATGGCGGCTTCAAGTCAGAATCGGAGACTATTGAATTCTTGCGTATAGTTTCGGAGCTCGATGAAGATAGTGTCTTCTCTCCTGGCGAGTATAGTTTCCCATTTTCGATCCTGGTACCTGGAAACTGTTTCAACTCGCGAGCCAACTTGGAGAGTAGAGGCCTTGATGAGTCGTGGACCACTACACAGCTACCCAGCTCACAAAAATCGTCTCAAGCAATAATTAGGTACAAGATTAAAGGCATATGCAGGCAGCAGGAGATACTATCAATGGCAATACAATGCAAATTTGACGTGCTCATAGCGAGTCTTCTGGCATCACACCACCAAGAGCTTCCCGAAACTCACGTTTGCAGTTCCCGAACTTTGAAATTCTATGACCGTGATCAAGAGACATGGGGTCAATGGTCGAAGAGAATTGCTGGTTTCGATACCGCGACCGAAAAGACAGAGGTACGGCTAGCACTGGACGTTGTACAGAGTATGCGCGTGGATACAAACCCGCTTGATTGTTTCCGGAAACTGCAGGTAACTGCTCCGAGACGGGATTTCGAAATTCGGGAATTCACCATCCGCATTGTATATAAAATGGAGGTTATCGCAAGGTTGTACATCAACGATGTGACTGAAACCAGAAAGCTATATCATGACGAGTACGTGCGTATTAGTGATAGCGGCAGTCTCCTTCCACTACAAGATAGCTTCCGGCTCGATTGTGGAGGGCTGGAGGTTTCTCAGAGCACACCCAATTGGACGACTACTGCTTTACTTGAAGTCGTTGTTAAAGTGCAGCCTCTTTCTGGTTCACCTATTTTGCCGGTTGTAATTCGTGAACAAGCTCCAATCGAGGTTTACTATGCACATGACGGTGATGTTAGCGGCTTATCTCGGCAAGTTTTGATAGGGGATGAGGTCTCCTAACTTATATACTGGCGTTAATTGGCCTGTGGTGGCCGAGTCCTTTTATTATTATTATTATTTATTTGAATCGGCTCTCGAGCCGTTAGTTGACTTATATGGAGTAAAGTGTACTTACTTACACAATATGCATGAGTTTGATGTAGATACTATTAGGTGATTAATGCTCACATGATAATTTCGGGCTTCTCAACGTTGGCAGAGATGCTCTTATGGGGGAGGACACGGCCACCGTTGACGTAAACCTCATCCTTGATTTCAACATCGTCACCGAGAACAGTGGTGTTTTCAGTGCGAGCCCAGCTACCGATCTTCGAATTCCAGCCAACAATGGTGTTCTTGACGTGGGCGTGGGCCTTGATCTCGGCCCCGTCCATGACAACAGAGCGGGAGATACGGGCACCATCACCAACGACGCAGTTCTCACCAATTACGACACTGGGGCCGAGCTTAGCGCTAGGAGAGACCTTTGCAGAAGGGTGCACAAGCACGTTGCCAGAGTGGATAAACTCCTCGTCCTTGGAAACGAGCTTCTCAGGGTTCTTAAGACCGAGGGCATTGAGGTAGAGGCTGGTGCCGGCAAGGTAGTCCTTGGGCTGACCAACATCCATCCAGTAGCCCTCGAGATCAAATGAGTGAAGAGTACCACGGCCAGCAAGCTGGGGGAAAGTCTCCTTCTCAATAGAAGTGGGGCGGAGCTCGATCAAATCAATGACACTGGGGTTAAGGATGTAGATACCGGCATTGATGCGGTTACCGACGAATGTCTGGGGCTTCTCGACAAAACGGTCAATCTGAGAAGAGTTGGGAAGGTGAACAATGACACCATACTTGCTGGGATCCTCGACCTTGGTGGCGACAATGGTACCTTCACCACCGTGGGCCTTGTGGAACTCAGCCATCTCCTTGAAAGGATAGTTGCAAATTACATCACTGTTGAGGACAAAGAAGGGGGCATCATCTTTGGCAAGGACCTTCTCGGCGAGTTTAAGGGGACCAGCGGTACCAAGGGGCTCAGTCTCGACGCTAAAAGTAATGTTAACGCCGTACTCCTTCTCGTATTTCTGGAGTGTCTCGACCATAACCTCAGGGCGGTAGTTGACGGCCAAAACGATATCGGTGACGCCGGCGGCAGCTAGGGCCTCAACCTGGTGCAGAATCATGGGGCGGTTCGCGAATTCTACAAGAGGCTTGGGCTTCGTAAGGGTAAGAGGGCGAAGACGGGTACCATAGCCACCAACAAGAATAAGACCTTTCATTTCGTATTAAAGAACGCGAGTTGTTCAAAGAAACTTTTTCACTTGGGGGACTATGATTATATATAACTCCCAGACACGTGGCTTGCATAAAAAGGAAACCAACCCGTACCCTATCATGTGGGAGACGAGCCCCTTTCTTCACGGGACACGCATATTTCTTGGATTTGGCCCACAAACAAGCGCCACGACTGGTGCGGTAAATATCTGTTTTGAGCCATTGATACCACATTGTGGCCAGGTGTGGATACAAATGAAAAGAAAACCTCGAGACGCATCTCAAAACTCTCACGTCACCAGCTTGAATTTTATTTTTAGCCCTTGGCGAGGAGGGACCGCGTCCTTGACGGCACGTAATTACGCTATACCAGTCTTGGCTGATATTTTCGTGAATGCCATATTTGGAATGGTACGCAGGTACTATTTTGATACCAGATCATACCGTTGTTTGAATTCCGGTTCCATACATGATTCACGCCTTTTTTTTTCGGTTTTTTCCGCTGACCACATTCTCGATTGGGCATACGCCACCGAATATATTGACGCCACTGCGCGTAGCCCAGCTCGCCCGTGGGTATATTCGGGAAATACCAGAGAAAAAATGTCTCAAAGTTCAATGATATAGTTTGCAGAGATAGTCAGCATAACTTACATGGGTAGATCACTGCCTAAGAAAGTTACCACAGAAGTGTGTGAGAGTCCTATTTTATTGCATGTCTTGGATGCATACAAGGCTATGACCGGTCTGCATACGCATATGCGACGCATATTTTCAGAATTCCAGCCAAGGTATACATAACAAGGTTGGGGCTTGTGATTCCGTGAGCATTGAAGTGCTGATCTCGTCTTCGTTTTGGATGCTATGAGGCTAAGCCACCTCATTGAGGCCATAGGAGAAGGGTGTGAGGAGGAGGGTGCTCTCTCGACTAAAAACAACTAGATAAAATGAGAAAACACAAATCAGACAAGGAGAAACAAAATTAATTGCTATAAATACTGTACAAATATATATCCAGCACTGGCACTGGGGTTGAATTTCACGTACCGAGAAGGATGTCCGCCTCAACTCCAGTATGTTAAAGCTCCGCCTACACACGCCAGTACGACCATGGAGCGAAGATCGAGCTGATACACAAACGCCTCAACGATCTCGCCTAGTGCCCCTGCCGTAACGGTGAGCTGACCCGCGTTATCAGGATCATACTCCATGCACCTCGCCCATTCTTGGCATACCTGTGCAAGTGCGGGCGGAGGATTATCACGACAGTAATTTGAATTGTACGAGCTGCGACATGCTGCGATTTCGGCCATAGTCTCCTCGCGTGCGTGTGCATACTTGATTTGCAAATCCGCTTTCAGAGTCAACAGCATCTTAATTAAAAGCCCCAATGTACTCATTAGTATTACAGAGTAGATACCGAGCCTTAACCAAGTCATTTCCGAGGACTTGAGGCTGTGAGAACGTAGAGGGACGCCCCGCTCGGGGCTACGCCGACGCCGGCGATTGATTGATGGCGATGCTATATACACAGAGTCCTCAGGTTCGGGCTGGTATTCGTATTCACTACTCCATTCACTGCTCCACTCGTCCACTGGGAATATATATCGTGATGGAGATTGCTGACCTGATGCAAATCGCATTCGCGGTGCACGACTTGGCGAATGT
Organism: Wickerhamiella lipophila; assembly: GCA_030582055.1. Lineage (NCBI taxonomy): Eukaryota > Fungi > Ascomycota > Dipodascomycetes > Dipodascales > Trichomonascaceae > Wickerhamiella > Wickerhamiella lipophila. The sequence goes on along the minus strand of JAKTWO010000011.1, from coordinate 102,970 downwards.
ACTGATCTTGAACGGGCTCGGGGACTTATGGACCGTTTCTTGGGCACCTTTAGCTCACTTGATAACCCTTCTTTGGACCATGTCGCCTTGTAGGTGAGCTGTGCCATATTTAGTCAGCACAGCTCTCTGACGCTCTTACTACAGACGTGCGCTCAGCACTCATTCAATTGTTTTCTATTGAGCCAATTTTTTTTTTGTAAACTCGACATCCCCCACCATAGTATCGTTTGTACATGGATCCAGAATGGGTGGCGCCAAGATCCAATTTAACTCACCAACTAAAGCAAGCTGATGCACTGGTTCCCGAAACTGACTCGCTGCTATTTACAAACCCCGATCCAGGGTCTGCGGCAAGCGACATTGATATCCATGACCCCGGTTTGATCGGTTCACCCCGCATATTGCGTCCTATAATCTCACGTGCCAACTCACGGAGATCCTTCCATGATGGTTCGCCTGATAGGCCTTTTACGGGGGTACTCTCCGCTGGTGGCCACCATTCTGCTGGGAAGTCCAGTGGAATAGCAATCAATAGTCAAAGTGCAGGTCAAGCATCCCTGCGTAGCTCATATTCCATGGAGAATATCAGTCGTAGCCTCAGCCGCCGTAACTCCAGTATTTGGCTGGCGTCGATGTCTATGGATGTCCACCAGATCCACCACTCTAGTGTATCAATTCCAAGTTTTGCAGTCCCGCCCACTCGATCGAAATTTGAGACATTGCCTTTTGAGCTCATTACTTTGGTTCTACAGTATGTGGCTATTGACCAAAATGGGCCGGCCAATCTGTACAGAGTTCTATCTACCTGCGGGCGAATCTACGACGTGGGGGTGGCAACCCTATATCGGCACATTATCTTTCGGTACCCCCACACATTCGATCGTTTTAGGTGGAGTATTGAGGTCACTGGTTATGGTCAACACGTGCGGGTACTCGACTTTAGCGCCTTCACTTCAGTGGGACTTGGCCGCACCAAAAGAATGAACATGGAGATTCAAATGGTAAGCCATCTGACTATTTTTCGAGCTTTGGAGCTGTGTCCCAATATCTACGAGTTTCTAGGTGGTGAAGCTATCGATATTGATATGAGTCCCGATCTTGTCGATAAGCTCATGACCATGCCGGTTTTATCAACAATTGATTTCTGTGGTGCAAACGAGCCAACATTTATCGACGCTTTGGAGAATTCATTGCTAATGGTTCAAGACTTTGCCCTGTATAACCTCTCCAAGCTCAGTTTGCATTGCTGTAACACTATCCCAGGACATGTCCTTCACGGCATCATGAGCAAACTGGTGAGTGTGACGCGGCTTGACTTGACTCACACACTTGTCAACGAAGATGCACTGCTTGCTATTCCTGAGACAGCTAAACTTACTCACCTGTCGCTCGCTCGATGTCAGAAGCTCAGCTCGCGTTCCATGCTGAAATTCCTCGTAATGCACCCAGCCACGAAGCAATTGCAGTGGCTTAGTCTCATGTATGAGGCAAGCAAACCGAGCCCTTTGAGTAGTGAGGATTTAGACGCCATTATCAGGTTCTTGCCAAGAAAAATCAACCATCTCAACCTCAATGGACTACCCATCACCATCAAGCACCTATACATGCTAAACTATCAGCACTTGAGAAGTCTGTGTATTGCCAATTCCAGTATATCTCTGGAAGACCTGCGCAAATTCCTGCCACTGTGCACGCATCTGAGATACATTGATTTGAGTGGAATCCCTGGTGTCACGAAATGGCTTCTAATGGCTGGTGAAATCTTAAATCTCAACAGAGGGATCGAAATGTTTGAGTTTAGCCATGACATTATTAGTGGGCTCAACAGTATAACTATTCCTGGGTTTGTGGTTAATCCTGGTCGTGGTCGCCGAGGATGGATACATCGTCAGAAACAAACACCCGCGCAGGTTTCTGACGAGAACGTGTATGAGAAGAAACCATTCTCATTTGCGCAGGTAGCTCTTGACCGTATGCAGCGTGGGCAGGGTAGTGGTTCCACACCTCCCGTGCCCCTGAAAAGTACGCCAGATCCTCCGCCCGCGAGCGATCCAGTTTGGCGGTTCGCATCCCACAAGGTTAATGTGAGCGAAATTGGAATTGGAGGGGTTCCTACGCCTGCAATATATGGCCATGAAGGACTCTACAACTATTATTCTCTTTTCAGCATTTAAAGAAGCAAAGGATCCCGTGCTCTATATGTATAATTCCAATCTTGAGAACTCTAAGGGAAATTCTCTAGTATTTAATCTATTCTGCTTGCACTCTCATGGGCGTATCTAATCAAGCTAAGCATGCAATTCCATCGAGGGTTCTCGACCAAACGTTATTAATTGGTGGCAAGTTCTAGACCCCGCCCTAACCCTGATGGACACTGACCTATATAATGAGGTTGGGCGTGCACGCATTGATCCCACAAAAAAAGTATGGTCGCTACTGTTCGTCAACCCGCTCCCGCATTTAAGAAGACTGCTGTCATCAACGGCCTTTTCGAGGAGGTCTCTCTTGATCAGTACAAGGGCAAGTGGGTCATCCTTGCCTTTGTCCCCCTCGCTTTCACTTTTGTTTGCCCCACTGAGATTATCGCCTACAACGATAAGCTCGATGAGTTCCACAAGAAGGGTGCTGAGGTCCTTTTTGCCTCCACCGACTCTGAGTTCACTCTCAGTGCCTGGAATAACCTCCCTACCAAGGAAGGCGGTCTTGGCAGCGTCAAGTTGCCCCTCGTTGCTGACACCAACCACTCTTTGAGCCGCGACTATGGTGTTCTTGTCGAGGAGGAGGGTATTGCTCTCCGTGGTATCTTCATCATCGACCCCCAGGGTGTCGTCTCCACCATCACTATCAACGACACCCCTGTTGGCCGTTCTGTTGATGAAACTTTGCGCCAGCTCGATGCTTTCCAGTTTGCCGCTAAGCACGGTGAGGTCTGCCCTGCCAACTGGAAGGAGGGTGAGGACTCCATCGACACCTCCAACCCCAACAAGTACTTTTCTAAGCACTAAACGTAGACTACGTAGTTGATTTTAGATTATGAATGAATTATGAATTACTTGAAGGCAATCTCGAATGGTTGGGGTGGGTACAGACAACTCAGGCCACCCGTTCCACTGGTATTTGCCCCCTGAGCTGATCACAGTTTGACATGTGATATGGGCCAATTTTAAGGACGCAGCTCGCATATAGTACAACGCTCATTTTAAAGTTAGCTGGTATTGTGAATACTACTAGAGGAATCATCTTGAGCGTCCTCTCCATCCCAGCATATCCAACAGCCCATAATGGTTACTTGGGTCCTCTTGTCGTCTTTTGTTCCGATGTAAACTCTCCACCTGCTTAACTTTACGCTGCCCACGGTAGGTTTCTAAGGCTACTGGTACCTGTTCTATTGCTTTTTGGAAGCATTCCCGAATCTCTTGTTTCGTATTGAGGTATCCCTTGCGAGCACTTTGGGGAGCCTGTAAGTTGTATCCTCTAATGGTGCTATTGAGCTGGTTTATTGCCAAATCATGAAAGGATCGCTGCTGATTTCGCCAATCAACACTACACTTTGAATTATACTTCACGCCATCACCCCCCTCTTCATCCCAATTGTGAACCAGCATGGTCACGATTTGTTTTATGATCTGCTCCCGAAAGCTTGCCACCTGTCTGTGCATTGAACCTTGCTTGAGGATCCATGGGGGAGCTGCTCCTTGACGTTTGATCATACGGTTCAAAATGAGCTCTGTAGTATCGATATATGGGTTGAGCATCTTGTAGGTATCTCTGGCGATGGGCTTGCCTCGTGGTAAATCATCAAACTGTCCTCTGAGCAATGCGTCCTCAATGTGTTGATTTGCAATAGACTCAATTGATCCACCGGTGGACACTCCGCTCGACGTGTTCCGAGCGGGTTTAATCCGGTCCTGATAAGTTTTACCGTCATTAAACCGGTAATCAAGAGCATGCTCGCGTGCGCTGCTGAGCCGTTTTTGACGGCTAGGTGCAAGCTTTTTGTTTGAATCATTGAGCATGCGCAGGACTTGATCGCCTACCATCTCGGATCCTGTCCAAGGTGCTGCGGCAGCGATATCCTTTGCATGTTTAGGAGCCCCTGCCGGAACACTTGTTTGGCCTAGAATGTGCTGATTCTGCATCTTGAATGCACCATCGGCTTTCGCTAATTTTAAAAATTTATCGCTGATTTTACTCATAGTAACATTAGAATAGTGGGAGGCCAACGGTTGTTAAAACTAGCCGCAATTACAAATATAGTAATCCCCTCGAGCTCGCTTATGCTATGTAGCCTAAGGACCCGCACTAAAAAGGAGTATCGAGTCGTAGCAGTATTTATCGAAATAATATACGTTGTAAACGGACCCATTGGCTCACGCCTGACCCCGGCCCTGGCACAGACCGTCAGTTGCAGGACACTTGCAAATTATCATGCCCAAATGGCAGCCCGAGAACTTTATGCCTCTATCATATACCAACTAAAACTTTAATGCGGCTAAACTCTGACTCAAGACCTACAGCTAATATGGATATATGGATATTGACTCACTTGTTTATGAGATCACCGCAATGGGGGTACTTTCCTTCGAAGAACTCGCTCCACTGATTCAATTGCTGACGTTCCTCGTCAGTTAAATCAAGCAGCTCATCCAGCGGCTCGTCGATCGGGGTGAGCACGTGTGCCTCGAAAGTATGCTTTGCCAGGCCCCTCGATGCGTCGCGACCAGCAAAATTTTCGTACATACCACCAGGACCGTAATAGGCTTTCGCGTTGGTTACATCATGTACCTTACCATTTACTGCGAGCAAAACCCGGGGGTCATCCACCCCGTTATACTTGGAAAGTGTGCGAGGAGTAAACGTTTGGAATACAAGGGGCTCTAAATCTTCCTCTTCAGGAGTATCGGATCTCAACACGAAATAGTAGAAGGCAGCAATAGCTGCAAGCACTGCGATCCAAGCAAGCATCGTGTTCTAGTGAGAATGGGATTGCGGGGTAAGAAGGTTGGACACATATACTTCGGGGAAATTAGTGGGGTAACTTGAATAATCATACTTCTAGAAACATTGATGAAATTTTGTACTCGCACGTAGTTGAAAACCTCGATATTCATCCAATTTGATATAGCACAATTGAACGATGAATATTGGCTGAGTGTGTGCTATGCCTTGCCGAATCTACTCAAATGCTTCCATGCTGGCGTGGACAGACAGACATATATTGGAGCTATGAAACGGATTAACGGATCGTATTTAGTGTTAAAGGCATACACATATATTGGTTATGTGTCTGATCTAATGCTTACACTTCTTTATTGCCTCATTACTGTTCAGCTGAATGCCAAACTCGCTCAAAATATACTGCATTTGAAGAGCTTGTATTGTCTGGCTTATTCACCTGCATTTAATAGACACTCCTAGTGCCTGACATAGGTCTCATTGTCTTGGAAACTGCGAATCATTACCAATTCGTGCCTGGCAAACCGAGCAAGCACAAATCGTTTACATTAAAGCGAGGCTTCCCAGCGAGGCTCCCTGGGCTACGGAATACTACGCATTTAGGCCTCTACGCAATTACATCAAATCTCATCAGCCTCATAACTGCAGTTCCAAGCAGACTATTTCCTCTTTATCTACCTGAAAATCTAATAGCAGCAATCGACGCCTCATTAGATAATTTAGTTTCCATTCCTTTGAAGAAGACAGCTTCTCTCTCGTGTGTGTGTGTGTGTATACACACCTAAATTTCCGTATAAATATAATCGCATGCACGTTGGTACGACCAAGGACCAATCAGTCCAGCTGATGTCAAGTGCAGGCGCCGCGCAGATGTCAGATCCCGCTGTTAGCACTTGCAAAAACCCTCGTCCCACATTTGACAACCAATGCTTGATCACGTACGTTTAATTCGCAGAAATACCCCTGCGTTCAGGTGCCGATTTCATAGGTATACTGCGATGTACGCGCAAGATGCCCACCAATATTGAGAGCTGTCATCTGCAAGAGGTATCACGGCCTCTGGACTGTGGATAGAGAGCGACGTGCAAGCAACTGTCTCGGTCAGTTCCTGATTTCAATTTGCGGGAATATTCGAAGTCAATACATACACACACGTGACTCTGCGATGGACCATTTCTTGCTAGTTGAGTCCCGCCTTTTTGATGGCTTCTATAGCCATATCTATAGCTTTCATGAGATTATTTAATGACCTTTTATCTAGTTTACAATACATGATTCGCAATAGCGAGTTTAACCCTTTACACCTAAGCTCTATGGTGCGTTATTTGGAAGCAAGCACCGGTGGAAAACCTAGCCCCAGCTCAAAAGTCCGCAAGCGAAACCTTCGCGTGCGGGACTGGACCGAGATATAATACCTTTCTAAAGCTCGGATCGATTTTTGGCGTACTTAAAGAGTATTTTCAAGGTGGTTTCTGAACCAAAAGTCTCTTCTTTAAAGTATTTCACACAGATCACCAAAATCGTTTGTAACAAAAAAGAGCTCGAGTGAGCATCTAAAAAGATTATCACAGCACTAATAAGGGGTTTATTGAAACCAGCTGGTGGATTATGATAAACTAGCAAAATGATTAGGCTTTGATTGCAGCCGTTATTGCGCGGCTCATGCAGGTGACGTAAGCCTGTCAGTTTTGAGCCGCATAAATACTCACGACTCCGGATTCTTTCCGCGCCAAGAGTACGCACAGAGTCTTGGGTATCTTAAATTAATTACTGATTCGAGCTTGTGTGAATATTCCCTACTTAATAGCGATGTTTCCCCTGTTTTGGTTGGCCAGATGTGCCGACCTCAGCTGTGCAATGCATAGTCGGGTGCATGAGCATGTGCATATTAGCAATCCCCACTGCTTGACTTTCAGTTTTTGACGTTTGCCCCTCTAGTGATAATTACTCCGATACTTCCGATCCAGAAGCTAGAGCACCCCCAACCATAACTAGAAGACAATATTAGTATGGGAGAACATAAATACCGTTGCAAATCCCAAGGGTGCACTAAAACGTTCAACCGGAGAGACTATCTGGAAAGGCACGCGGCTAACCATCTTCAAGTCAAGCCGTATGTATGCCACCAGTGTGAAAGACAATTCAGTCGCCGAGATCTTTATGAAAACCACCTAACAACCCGTTTTCATTCGCGGCGAACTCGCGAGAAGTCCACACCATCAGCGAAAATGACGCTGCCGAAAAAAGAATCTGACCATCCACAAACACAACAGTCACCACGGCCCGCTCAAATATCAGAAGAGCTACAGCCCCTGCCGATGGGCCCTGATGAAGTGTATTTCAACGGCCACCCTCCAATGGAATTCGATCTAAACGCCACCCCAAGCAACTCTGAACTTCAACATGGTTTGATAGGGGAACAAATGCCTTCAGATTTTGATCCGGGCTCATTTTATGGCGTGATTCCTGGATTAGACAGTGAGCGCTGGGATTATTACCGACCATTCAAGCCACTACCAGCGCTCAACGATTATGGCGAAAGAAGCAGCGACTCGCTGAAACGCCGTGCTTCTCCATTAGGCAGTAATATCTCTGTGAGCGAGGGAGGTGACAGTGTTGCATCTTCAGAAGGAAGTGGGGGAGCCAATTCCAACGATACTGTGGAATCGCGAAGCACGAACGCCACTTCGTTTGCGTCTGCGAACTCTAATGACAACATGAGAGAGGAGTCACGCTATCAGCAGAAGCAGCAAGAGCAGCAAGACCACCAGCAACAGTCCAAAGAGCAAAAGCTTCAACAGTCAATCGATTCACAGGTGGCCACTCAGAGCTCTGTTCCTGCAGCAGCCTACAAAATGTGGCTTATCGACCGCTTCCAAAATGACGAGAGCCCTCAAATTAGAAACATGCGTGAACCGGAAGGCCCTAATCGGGATTACGATAAACAGTTTGAATGGTTTTTTGATGATGCTCCCAACAGTAGCAGCTCCAATCAATACGATTTCTGCAGTATGGCAAAACACTCATCGCAGATGTACAAGGAGCGCTTCCTCGAATATGAAGCCCTAAATTGGCCCAAAAAAGAACCCAGGAAGAGCCTGCCAAAAACCGATGATGACCACGCTCAGCTAGTTACGCAAATTATCGCATCAGGCTCCGCAGAAATTATAAAGTCTGGTCGAGATGTGGATCTTTATCTTCAAGTGGCATGGACCAAGGCTAATATGGTATCTTGCATTGTACACCGGCCTACATTCGACCCAAATACTTCGCACCCCGCATTGCTAGCGGTATTAGTGGCTTTGGGTATGGCTCTGAGTGGGAACCTGCGAGCTAAGGATATCGCCAAAATGGCCGGCCCCAATATATCTCTCTTTGTGTATGAATCGCTTCAACAGCCCGACGGTCCAATGAGCGCTCGTTTCAGTCCAGCGTATATCGGTCATTTCCAGGCATTTTGCTTGCTCTATAAATATGAGCCAGTCATTATAGGCCCTGACTTGTACTCCTCTTCTTTGATTAGCGCGTCCTCGTGTAGGCGGTGTGCTGATAAGTTTATTTCAAGTCTGATTGCCTCTGTGCCGCATCTGGAACATGTGAAGGGCTCTCAACCGTGGTCATTGGAATCGGCACGTAAACCAGTCTGGGCAACAATTACAGAAGACAGCTATATTCTGCACAAAAATGTAGACAGAGGTGCGCAATGGCGTGAGTGGGTAGCATACGAGATGTGCAAGCGCACTGTGCACTTCACTGTGTATTACGACTCGGTAATCAGTAAATGGGACTCGACTCACTCTATTACACCTATTTCCCTGTTCAGCTTGGACATTCACGCGCCTGCCCCTGAAAGTGTGTGGAATGCTCGTGATGTGGATGAGTTTTACCACACTGTTGGACCCACAAACGTTCTCACGAATGTCCCGTTTTTCGGTCTTATCAAGAGTATCTTGGCACCACCGGTCTCTAAGGGCTCACAGGACGGTCTTAAAGGAGCCGAATCTACCCAAAATCAAGAATCAGTGTCACTTTTTACCTTCAGAATGCTCGCACATGGTCTCATGAACATCACCTCACGAGTCACCGGTGTGTTTGGACAGGGGGAGCAGCTCATGAAAGCTGTGCTGGGTCGTTTACAACCAGAAGACGAGGAAGCATTACAGGTAAAGCCGTATTTTGACCAACAAGTTCAGAGCCGTTTATATCATGGACTTGATTTCTGGTTTCAGCAATTTGAAAACTCTTTTGGTCAGATAACAGACAAACTGTACAATATCAGTGATGCTCTTGGGCTGCGGATTACTCCAGAAATAGCCAACGACTTCAAGAGCGTATCCGATGAGCAAGACCGTGGTAGCATTCCTCAGTATGCTCTCTACTTGGTTCTCTACCAATACACAAGCTTTATTGTTGTGCATGAGGATTTGCCTGTTATTCTTCAAGCTGCCACGAATCTGGCAAAGTGGTTAAAGCACGATAAGCAGTTTGATCAAGCTAGGCTTCTGGAGTGTCTCTATATGCCACTTTATGTGCAATGGATCCAAAGTGATGAAGCCAAGGCAATGGTCAGCACTTCATCGCTAATACTTGTGTGGGTTGACGCTGCAAGTGGTCAAGTTGATACAAAATGCTGGAACCAAGTATTTTTGAGCGCCATGATTTACACCTCTGTTATTGTGGTTTTGCTCCATGACCTGGTCTCGCACTACAATGCGAGTAAAGGGAGCTCTACAAACTACTCTGCTGGTCATGTTAACACGCAAAACTATGATTTCATAGCGCAGGCTTCGCAGCATTTGAAATATGTGCATGATCATCCCGACGGAAATCACCACCGTCCAAGCTCAAAGTCACCAGTTTTGAGTGTGCTTTTGATGGGTGCGTGTATTTTGTATAACCGCCCCCATACAAAGGACCTCTACGAACACTTGGAACGATTAATTTGTGCTCTGGACCCCTCGTTGACCCCCGATCGGGTGAGACTGGTTCTAGAGGGTGCCCCCGAGATGTTCAAGAACCGCTATACGCAGAGCTTGGTGAGTTGAAGCATGTTTACTGGGGGTCTCAAGGTGGCCATCTTACCCGCTGTGGCCACATGATGTTTTTTTATTTATACTTTTAAATTCATATTTATTTCATCCTACGAAAACTACGAAAAAAGGTCAGATGTAACCTGATCGAGTCTTCGAAGACTAGCGTTGAGCTTATCAGTTCCAGTCCCTATAATTCTCCGGATCGCACTTTTACCAGTCGGCCCAAATGATCGCGCAAAAATGAGTTTTCCATGCAGTGATAAACCCAAATCTGCTAGAGCCTCATGGATTCGAGAGCATATAGCGTGTCCCCATATCCTAATTATACAATCCGGTCGTACATAAAAGTATGAAATCACCATACTGTAAATGTATTAAATAGGTGATATCGAATCATTCTCATGTATCCGTCCCGTCCCGGTGTCAACCACGAATATTTTATCCTTTCTTTACAAGGTGTAGTGATTATCATAGTTTCCGGGTAGCGTGTTGACTCTACCAAATGTAACAAAGTATATTAAATAAATAAAGGCACTGCTTGAATACATAGCAATACTCGTAACCGACTTACACTGGACTCTCTGATCTGTGCCCCGTAGCACCCCTTTAGACAACCCCGCCTCTCAATTAACTCTTTACACGACCGATACCGCAAGGGAGTAGCCAATCTGACTAAACCGTAACCCAGAAAAGCCTCAAACAGACTTGCACAAACAAAGCGAATGGCGCCTAATTTGCAAATTAATATCATTGCCGCAGATGCACTATACAAGCGGGATCTGTTGCGACTGCCAGACCCATTTGTGGTGATCACCGTTGACGGCGCTCAAACTCAAAGCACAAGCGTCATTAAAAAGACCCTCAATCCGTACTGGAATGAAAGTTTCTCTGTGGAGGTCAAGCCCTCGAGCATAATTGCCATCCAGGTATTTGATCACAAAAAGTTCAAGCGCAAAGATCAGGGATTCCTCGGTGTTATTAACATCGTGGTGAAGGATGTGATTGATTTGAATGCCTGTGGGGATCAAATGCTCACACGAGACCTCAAAAGAAGCACAGAGAATCTTGCTGTAAGTGGTAAACTCGTGCTGAACCTCAGTACCGACGTTGGAGGCCGCAGACAGGGGTCCACAGCTGCCGTGTCTAGTGCCAGCGCAGCACCTGCCTCCGGAGCCACTGCCGGCTCGACATCTGCAAATACTAGTGCTGGTGTACCCTCTACAAATAGCACTGTAAATACGGGTCCCGGAGGTACAACGTCTAGCAGCGCTCCTCAGACTAGCATCGGATCCAGCAGAACTTCCACTGCCACCAACGCGCCTCCCCCCGGCCATCCGCCACAAGCTGAGTCCATATCCACAAACCTTACTCAAGGTGGTACTCAGCATCAGCAACAAAATAACCGAAACCTCTCTTCTTTCGAGGATCAGCACGGTCGTTTACCCCATGGGTGGGAACGTCGTACTGATAATCTGGGCCGTACTTATTATGTGGACCATCACACTCGCTCAACGACCTGGACTCGCCCAGCGGCTAGTAGTGAAGAAAGAGCTGAACAGGCTCAGGCAGAGGATGATGCCGCTGCTCGTCGCCAGCACCAAAACCGTACTCTACCTGAGTCGGTACAGCAGCCCCCTGCACCAAGCACTAGCAACTCAGCAGCAGCAACTTCTGCCGCTAATGACACGACCGTAGTGAACACTGGTGTTACCACTGCCGGCTTGGGAGAATTGCCAAGTGGCTGGGAACAGAGAGTTACTCCAGAAGGACGCCCTTACTATGTGGATCACAATACTCGCACAACTACTTGGGTTGATCCTCGCCGTCAGCAGTACATTCGCATGTATGGTCCCAATGCGGCTACCATCCAGCAACAGCCGGTCTCGCAGCTCGGGCCTTTACCCTCAGGATGGGAGATGCGACTCACAAATACTGCTCGTGTCTATTTTGTGGACCATAATACCAAGACAACTACTTGGGATGATCCTCGCTTGCCCTCTTCTCTTGACCAAAACGTCCCCCAGTACAAACGTGACTTTAGACGTAAGCTCATTTATTTTCGCTCCCAGCCAGCACTTCGCATTCTTCCTGGTCAGTGCCACATCAAGGTTTCGCGTTCCCACATTTTCGAAGATTCGTATCAAGAGATTATGCGCCAGAGCCCCCACGATCTCAAGAAACGGTTGATGATCAAGTTTGATGGTGAGGAAGGATTGGATTATGGTGGAGTGTCGCGTGAATTCTTTTTCCTACTTTCCCATGAGATGTTCAATCCCTTTTATGGGTTGTTTGAGTACTCTGCCCATGACAACTATACCCTGCAAATTAATCCTCACAGTGATATTAATCCTGATCATCTCAACTACTTCAAATTTATTGGCCGTGTTATTGGCTTAGCCGTGTTCCACCGCCGCTTCTTGGATGCTTTCTTTATCTCTGCGTTCTATAAGATGATTCTTCGCAAGAAAATTGTTGTAGAGGATATGGAAGGTGTCGATGCTGAATTTTACCGAAACCTCGAGTGGACCCTTGATAATGACATTGAGGATGTGCTTGAACTCACATTTAGTGTTGATGATGAGCGGTTTGGCGCTCTCCAAGTGATTGATCTCAAACCTGACGGCCGCAATGTCGCCGTTACGAATGACAACAAACTTGAGTATGTCGAGCTCGTGACTCAATGGCGTATCGAAACTCGTATTCGTGAGCAATTTCAAGCAGTCATCACCGGTTTCCATGAGCTAATTCCAGAGGATCTTGTCAATGTATTTGACGAGCGTGAACTCGAGTTGCTCATTGGAGGTATTTCCGACATCGATGTGGATGATTGGAAGAAGCACACAGACTACCGTGGTTACTCTGAGAACGACGAGGTTATCCAATGGTTTTGGAAGTGTATTCGCAACCTCGATGCTGAACAAAAGAGCCGACTGTTGCAGTTTACTACCGGTACATCACGTATCCCAGTCAATGGCTTCAAAGATCTACAAGGAAGTGATGGTCCTCGTCGCTTCACTATCGAAAAGGTCGGTAATGCTCAAAACCTGCCCAAATCGCATACATGTTTCAACCGTGTAGATCTTCCACCCTACACTAACTACGACACTTTGGTCAAAAAATTGATCACCGCTGTCGAAGAAACGGTAGGATTTGGACAAGAGTAGAGCGGTTTGGATTTAACTTGTCATAATATCAACGTAATTATTATCCTTTTTGTTATTTATGCCGTTCCGCGCCATTAGTTTTATCGTAGATTTCGTCTATTGTGTGTCCTAAATAACCCAAGAGAATACGACAGCCGATATCTAGACTTAATGAGGCTACAGTCTCGAGGGCTCTTAAATCATATAAGTGAAGCGCATAGCCTCCACCGTAGGCCTTGAGGTACCGCATGAGCTAATCTCTTGGCCCTCGAGTGTAGTTAACTACTTTGAGGGTATCGAAACGTTCTTTCCACTGATGAACCCTGAACATGGTTGATTCACTGGGAGCTCGTACACGATTGACGCGTATTCACTGCACCTTACAGAGCCGCACCATCTCGTCCAATGCACTGAAAAATTCTGGTAGTTGAGGATCAGGATTATAATACGGTGTCTTTACATTGTGTCTATCAATCTATGATAACGATAAGGTTTCAGCTGAATATCTAATACTTGGGGCAATTAAAGAATGATAGCGCCATCAACATAGGCAGATTACCTCCACTGACTAAACCTAGACTCAAGAAATGGCTGCTGCAGGCCAGCGACAATCCCCCTATGCTCGGCCCGCAACCGACGCCCACAGAGTGATCAGATATTAATTGTAGTGGGGATGTCCACTATCGTAGCTAGTGCTTTGATGACTATATAAAATTAAAAGAGATTAGCCCACGACAGAGACTACAAAGATCTTAATCAATTTATTGCCCCAAGAGTACCAGCAGCATTGCAGATCTCCGGGCTCGGATTAGGCTTATCGTTTCCAACCTCTTATGCTTCCAACAGCCTTAATCAGTAGGCAAGATTGTCAGACAATTTCCCCCTCTGCAAAATGACGTCACAGAAGAGAACCAGAGACTGCACTTTGATAGAATTCGTAGATACGCGAGTAGGGACTAGTCGACAAAAGGAGCACAAGCAGTTGTAGAGCTTGTTCCTATCTGGGCCAAGATACTTGGGGCGTGTGGCGCCGATCACGTCTCATCTAAGCACAGGCCCAATATGTATGCATCTTACATAGACCTATCAATTTGCTGGGAATTGATAGCCTATGTGCATGAGATTTTCCGAGAATCTTGCGGACACTCAACTTGCACCAGGCTCTAGAAAAAATAAATTCCCAATTGGTGCTCGCTGCAAAGCACTGCAGCGGCTGTGCATAAGGTCTGGACTGACATGACGGTGAAGTGGGGTTCGATGTGGCATTTACATGCAGTGCGGGGTCCAGTAGGTACAAATGTAGTTCAAGTAGTTGACTTTCGTGAAAATTGTTGCATCAATTAGCATCCTTCATGAGTACTTTGATGTTGCGAGATTGTTGTGGTGTGTTTTCATGGGTCTCCGTTACCCTCGTTACGCAGGAGGGTCTCCAGAGATAAAACTCGTAAGGGCACAATTTACTCTATAAAGTATGGTTTCGGGGAGACATGTTATTCTTTTATGGCTATAATAGCCCTCAACTGCCTAATAGGTATCATGAAGGTATCAAAACTCAGGTAATCTTGCTCTGGCCATCTTATTTCTCACTTTAGTATTTTCACTCTGTGCACCACTGCTTAGGTAATGTGCGGTCATTTACCTCTCCACCACACATGAGATGTGTGGTATGTAGCGAGCAGAAGCAAACTCCCCGCCATACGATGCCAATCCGAGGCCCCAAATCTGCGCGCATTTACGTTGCATGAGAAAGTTAACTAGTAACTGACCCATAACGACGAGAATGATGATCGTGCTCTGCAGTAACACCCCTACCCAGAAGTGGGGAACGCTTACCTCGCTGCATAACGCCTGCCCCCGCATATTTTTCCTGCATGGGTATATAAGAACATATGCGACCAACGCACACGACCCCTTTTGCACATGAGTTCTGTCGCGCACGCTGCGGTCACGGCTACTTCAGCACAAGTTAACCCCGCGATCGCTCCAACGGCCGGTCTGCTCGACACTTTTGTTCAGATGCTTGTCAAATCTAACGGTTGGGCCGAAAAACATGGCACTCCCGCTAACAATACCGGTATCGCACCCGCAATCGAATACATCAAGGAGCACCAACCTCTTTATCTTAACCCTGTCATTATTTCGCAGGTCATTCCTACTTTACCCGGTTTGATGGGCGGATACCCTGTCGACAGTGCTCGTGAGCATGGTGCCAATATTTCCCTCTGTATTATATTTGGTCTTTTGGGGTTGGGTGCCCTTTTTATCTTCATTAACAACATAATTCGCAAACACAACTTTTGGTGGATGTTTGGTATTTTTGGATTCTGCGCGTGCAAGATCGTTGGCTTTGCTGCCCGTTATGTGTTCGGACAAGACATCACACACGTTGACATGGGTATCGTTTCTGTTGTATTTATTCAAGTCCCTCAGCTTATCTGCCTTTCCATGAACCACATGCTTGCACACCGTATCTTCACCTGGAGACACCCCGAGACCGGTAACTCTTGGTGGGTGAACTTGCTATTCAACATCATGTACGGCCTTGTCGTTGTAGTTGTTGTCATGGCCATCGTTGGTCAAGTTTTGCCTTACACCACTGTGCTCACCCAGCACGCTAAGAATATTTGCCAGAATGTCACAATGGCCGCCGCTGTTCTCAACTTGGTTTATGCTCTGATTCCATTCCTGTTGATTGCCGCTGCTTATATGTTCAAGCCGGGTACTCTCGCTGCAGAGCCCTGGAAGCGTCGTGACATTGACCGTGTTTTACCCCCTGTATACCAGGCCAACTGGATTGAGAGCACCAATGTTTTCTACTACGTGCCCCGTGGTGTCCAGCATCAGATTTATCGTGATGAGCCCGCTGCCAAGGCTATTCGCGTTATTCCTTCTCGCGAGGCCCCTGCAGGCGGTCTTCATGATACCCACACTGGCCCTTTGACACACCCCAATAGCCCTAGTGTCAACTTTGCCCTCTTGATTGTTTTAGTTGGAACCACCCTGTTTGTGCTCAATACTTGCTTCCGTGTTGCGGCTATCTTTGGCACCTATAAGGGTGAGCACATTACTACCGCTCTGGTCAGCCCTGCCACTGCTGCTACTGCCAATAAAGAGGCTACTCTTGCTGTCTACCATACCCCTTTCTTCCCTTTCCGCCCTGAGTGTCTTTGGATTTTCTACGGTGGTGTCGAGGCCTTTGTTATTTTGCTCTACTTGCTCACCCGTATTGACTTGCGCTTCTACATCCCTGATATGGCCAAGCGCGCTGGTGCCAACCCCCATCCCTACAATGGTAGTGACTACAATGAGCCCAAGCAGCTCGAGGAGTCCCTTTAGTTTATTTAGACCGTATGGAAATTAATTTGCGTAAAACTGGTACTCGACACTCTAAACAGGTGGCGCGGTCCGTCATTTTCCAATCATATATATTCTCATATCTGCAGTTTACTCGAACCCTTTCTCTGGTCTCCTTTTAAGTGCACACGTCACCAACCGCTATACCTCAGGTCCCACCGGCAAGGTGGGATCTTTGTAATGGACGTGCTTATTGGCCTTGAGACTAAAGACGAGGTGATTCTAATCACCAGCAAGGTACTTGCGCGCGGTATCTCGGTTCTGAAATCTACAGATGATAAAGTAAACACTCTGAACAAGCAGACAGCAATGGCGTTCAGCGGTGAGGCCGGCGACACAACCAACTTTGCCGAGCTGATTGCCGCCAACGTACAGCTTTACGGGCTGCGTCACAACCAGGATATGAGCTCCCATGCTGTAGCAGCCTATGCGCGTACCGAGCTGGCCACCAGTCTGCGTACCCGTAAGCCATTCCAGGTCAATGTTCTCATCGCCGGCCGTGATGATAATAAACCCATGCTCCGGTGGATTGATTACCTCGGGGCCAATGTTAAGCTTCCATATGCTGCCCACGGCTATGCCAGCTACTATATTCTTGCCACACTTGATCGTTACTGGCGCCCCGACTTGACACTCGAGGAGGGCATTGAGCTCGCAGAAAAATGTGTCAACGAGTTGCAAATGCGCCTTCCTATCGATTTTAAAGGCTGTAGGGCACACGTTGTGAGCGCCACTGAGACTAAGGAGATGCCTCTCTCAAGATCCGCTAGTGCATGATCGACTGTGCGGCACCCCTTATTCGATGAGTGTTTGATGCGTGTTTATTAGGCTCTATAGTTTAGTTTTTTATTGCGTGCAGTTAAAGTTCGATAGTTTGTAAATATCTGTGAGTGTGGGTTGAGAGTCCCCGCGGTGTGAAGCCTACTTGGTGACCGTAGTCGACTTGATTAATGGACGTGTAGAAGTCTTGCTGATTGTTTACGCGTGCTGACCTGGAACTCACTATGGCAATAGAATTGAGTGAATGTTGAATGACCAGAACTTTTTAAAGATCACCAAATATGAGGAGCTGAAGAATTATTGGATATGAATGAGAAATGGGAGCCCCTAAACGAGTCTTGAAGTCTGGGTACAAAAGATTCGGTGCACCAAATTAGAGACAGGGTTAGTGGATATGCTAATTCATAAAGCTTACAGATATATGATTTATTTGGGTATCTACTATCAGGGACTTTGACAAATACTTTGATGAGCTCAGCTACCTTTTGCAGCTTACTCAGCTTGATCCGCCTTCACTGGCAAACTTCATAAACTTAAGCCATGAGCTAGTCTTCGTAGTGGCGATCTCTGCGCTGTAATGTTTCGAACTAGTCTATATTACTAATTTTTCCAACTACTTTTGCCTCACCAGATCCGAACGTCGAGAAGCGTGATCAAAAGTCCCATTGGTTACACTTATATCGCATGATCTATAAGCATATACTTTTAAGATTTGGTGTGGGCCCAATGTGTTGCAATTTCACTGTTCAGCTTCACGAGCAACAACAAATTCATGACGCATGAGTATGCATGAACACGCACATAGGTGCTTGATTTCAAATGCTTGCATGAACACGCACATAGGTGCTTGATTTCAAATGCTTGCAGGAACCGCAAGTAGCTATTTAAATGAAGTATCTAAACCCGATACTCCATCATTAAAAATGCCTTCCACTGTCAAAGCCTACGGTGTAACTTCTTCATCTTCTCCAGTCAAGCCCCTTGACATCCAGCGCCGTGATGTGGGTGCTGATGATGTAGAAATTGATATTGAGTACTGTGGTGTGTGCCACTCCGATATCCACGTTGCCCATGGCGACTGGAACGAAGGCACCGAGGGTACATACCCCATTGTTACTGGGCATGAGATTATCGGTAAGGTCCTTAGCGTTGGCCCTGATGTCAAGAACTTCAAAATTGGTGACAAAGTCGGCGTTGGCTGTCTTGTAGACTCTTGTACCAACTGTCCTTCTTGCAACAACAACGTAGAGACCTTCTGCGTCGAGGGCTCTGTCCAGACCTATGCTGGCCCCGACAAGAAGCTTGGTGGTACTACCCAAGGCGGTTACTCTGATAAAGTTGTTGTTCGCGATCATTTTGTTGTTCACATCCCCGATAATATTTACGGCCCTGCTGCTGCTCCCTTACTGTGCGCCGGTATCACCACATACTCTCCCTTACACCAATGGGGAGTTAAGAAGGGCGACAAAGTCGGTGTTGCCGGTTACGGTGGCTTAGGGCACATGGGTGTTAAGTTCGCCGCTGCTTTAGGCTGCGAGGTGTACATTGTGACAACCTCTGAAAAGAAGGCCAAGGACCTCAAGCAGGTAGAAGGCGTCAAGGGTGCCATCGTTAGTACTAACCAGGAGGAGGTTGGCAAGCACGCGTTTACCTTTGATTTCATCCTCAACACAGTTCCTGTTCCTCACAACTTTGACACTTATACCAACTTGCTCAAGCCCTTTGGTAAACAGGTGCTTGTGGGCTGCATGGAAAAGTGTGAAATCAACACAAAGACTCTTATTTTTGGTAACAAGATTATCGCTGGATCTGCGATTGGTGGCCTCAAAGAGACCCAGGAGATGATTGACTTTTGCTCCAAGCACAACATTGTTTCGGATATCGAGATGACGGATTTCCAGCACATCAACGAGGCCTGGGATCGTGTACAAAAGAATGATGTTCGTTTCCGCTTTGTTATTGACGTCGCATCCCTTCAGAAGGAGGCTAATTCCAAGGATGAGCAGTTCGCTAAGAAGGCTTGAGATACGTACCCCGGAAGTTGATAATATAGAATATAAAAGTAGTCAGGGGAGTGATCCAGATAAGTAAACAACCAGGTTGATACATATCCAATGTGTTCCCTAAAAGTAAATATGACAGTTAGTGAAGACCACAGCAATTGTCCTGATTTTGTTGATGCCTAGAAGGGATGTCGGGAATTTTAAAGCATCACTTGAAAGTAGCTGTATTACGCTAGCTAGGAGAATACAAACTTCAAACTAAAGGAGCCAATTCGCCACCGAACTCCTCTGGCCCTTTAAGCTTGAAAGATGGACGTGTTTGTAGTAGCTTCTCGGCCCGATGAATTTCTGGTTGGTAAACTTTTACGCACTTACTCCCAGGCAGCTTATTTGCAAAATTTTCACCAAGACACCTCCACCCGCGAGACGACGCGCGTTGATGACGTTGAGGTTTGAGACGTGTCTACCACACTATAATCTGACCAAAAATAATTCTGGCAGCGCTCCGATAAATCAGTGCATGAGTAAAATAGTGCCAAACTTACAGATCTATTGCTTTCAACCGCGTAAAACTACCAAAGCAACTAATATAACCATTACACCAAGGATTTCTTTGAATCAGTCAGTGTGATCGCCCACCATTCACCCCTTGACTGATAAGATGCATAATTTCACTGGCTCATCAGACTGACAGGCACAGCATGCACCGAGTCATGCACGAAGAATGTTTTTCTACCAGTTTGAGATAAAAAGTCAATGTTCTCAAGCATAAATAGTTTTTTTTGGCGTCTGCTACTGTTTATCGGGAGAATGTCTTGTAAGTTGTCCATAGCGATCAGCACAATTCGCAAATCTTTTATGCACTGCACGCCCGAGCTTTTCTATTTCTGGGGTATCAAATCGCAACGAGAAAACGCGTGTAGACACGGCTGCTAGCCTCTCAAGAGCACGGGAACATAGATGTGTAGGATTTAAATTTGGCATATTCTGCAATAAGTTATGAACGAGTGTTATCGGTGTAGCGAGGATTCACCTCTATATTCCTTTTTATGTAGCGGGGGGATGGCTAGAGAAAGAGGGGGCGTATTGTATATACTTTCCTCAATCAGTAGCTAAAGGGGTTGTAGGCCTCTTTGGGGGACATACTTGCGTTGTCCTGATAAATATAGATAGCATGATCTTTTTTGATGTGCCATGATGCGCCGCTCAACCTGGAGCTGGTGCTTGGAGAAAGGGGCAATGAGCTCGGTAGTGAGCTCGTGATAGAGTCGTCAAAGGAGGGTGCAGTGTTGAAGCTATTCTCGAGTTCCAGCTCGGAAGAAGCAGTGGAAGCCAGTTTACTATCGAGTTCTTTTTCGAATTCAAAGTCCACAGCAGCAGACTGTTTGAAATCTAGTGGAAGGGCCTTGCCAGCGTCGAATGCGCCAATAGGGGTACTTGTGTCGATAAACAAGTCGCTAGGCTTGCGACCGAACTCAGAGAGGATCATTGAAATAGGACGCGAAAGTCGCTTCATAGCTAAGCTCATGCTTCTGTCCCGTCTTGGCATGATTGTGTTTGTGACTCGCCGGTTGATGCAATCTCAGGACCCGCACTAGGTGGTTTTATATGATTATACCCCTTGGCTAGGGACATGCGTGATGCACTTAGTCATTTAATGAGGTCTATGCACGCACCCCTGTAATGCTTTTGTATAATACATTCGCGCGAGAAATTCAAGTGTTTTTTACTCGAGTAAATCTCCTCTAGCGCCAATAATCTCAGATCTTTTCTCGTGACGACGCGAATTGAGATCACATTAGGTGATTTTTTAGCCATGCCGCATACATGCATGTCATATGCAGCCCCTGAAAACGTCTATTCGCGTCACATGGTGGGGTTTCGTGATTGAAAAAACAAACATACAAAAGTGCATTGGTATAAGGAGTACCTAGATGTGCGAGAATAGGTAAATTGATTGCATCAATTGATTTGATGGGGTCTCAGGAATTCACAGCCATTGATTTTGTTGCCAGTATGAAAAACAAGTCAAGACTAAAGAAAGAGTGACTGAAAAAAGACAAGATAATGAATGATTGTATGATTGTATGTGTGCGTCTATATACCAATAAATAGGATTGTATTCTCATCGGTTGTAAGGGGGAGCATTACTCGCGCCATAGGCCTGTGGAGGTGGGTGCTGCAGGTCACTATAATAATAGGTGTTTGGGTGGACAGGACTAAAGTTCTGATCATAGTAACCGGGAACAGGGTTATTTGCCGCAGGGGCGTAAGCTTGACCAGGAGGTGGAATGGCTGGTGGCTTCCGAGACTGCGTGGGGCCTGAAGCGCGTCCGCTCATGCGCCTAAAAATGCCAAAAATAAAGCCCACAATCATTACTCCCACAAACACACCCACCGCGATAACAACCCAGCGCCAAGGGAAACCACCTTCGCCACCATTGTTGTTCCAGAAGTTATGCGTTGAGGAAGCACCAATGCACCTACCATTCGAGCATTTTCCGGACCCGCCGCAGGGGGTACCATCCATGAAATAATGGTTGGTACTAAAACATACGTTTCCGCCATAACTTTTCGATTTGCAACTCAAAGTACAGGTCGAATCATCATCACAAGCGCTCACACCATCCAGACTCTCTCCATTAGCCGTGTAGCCAACCATTAATGTGCGACACTGCAGGTCGCGTGACGAACAGTGGCCAGACATACAGGTCAACGAAGTACCATTTCCACTACCAAGTGAGCAGCTAGTACCATCCTCGGCGAATTCGTCTTTCGGACATTCTGTGCTCTCACCGGTACAGTACTCGGTATAGTCGCACGGGCCTGTGGATGCACGACAAATTACATCAGTCGATGCGTATTGACAATTATGGCAGCATTCATCATTGGCGTCATCGCAGACAGCGCCAGATCTGAATTTACAAGTGTTGGGGTCGCAGCAAGAATTAGGACCGCAGCCATCTTCACCACCACAGTCGCACTCCTCACCTTCCTCTACAATTCCATTGCCACAAGTGTTGTCGGAATAAAGCTTTAAACCACCAGTATTCGCCTCTAAACATGTGGTATTAACAGACCTAGCCTTTATACCACCGCAGATATTACCTTGGCTACAGGCACTAAAGGCGCGGATACCTTCGACGCTGGCTGGGTTCATCACAAAAACCTGCTGATCACTGCCTACGCATTGGTTGGCGCCACGAGGGCAACACTCGGAGGTTTTGTCGAGATTTTGGTCGCATGTGTCTTGTGTGCAATCATGCACGGCGCCAAATGAGTGACCTATCTCATGGGCAAGCACCAAATAATCCAGCGAGGTACGAGAAACCACATTGGTGCCTCCCGCGACTGAAGAACTACCCTGGCAAACCATTCCGAGCCAGCTGAGACCAACTACGGAGCCTGCATCGCACTTGGTCATGAGCGTCCAAGTAGCTAATGAATGATCATTGCGAGAAGCACGCCAGTCGGTGAGCCTATTTAAACGGTCACTCAAAGCATTGCCGTCAGAAGAACAAGCGTAATTCCATGGTTGTTCGCTTGTACCATTATCACTGCAAGTAGAATCATCAGCGAGAATGATATCCGTAAGACCCAATGTGATGTTGAATGCACTTTCATAGAGTTGGGATGCTTGATTGACCGTATCCAAAAGGTGCTGGCGAATACTGCTACTAGTGTTGAAATCAGCAACATAATTGCAATCAGCAAGCAAGCCCACCAAAGCCACCTGACGCTTTGAGGGACATCCCGTAGTATTGCCAATAGAGCTGTAAAGGTTGACACCGGAGGAGAACCCGGAGGTAGTATCATCGGTGGCACCTTCACGCCTGAAAAGATGTCCATTGGACATACCTTCGATAAATGTATAGTCATTGAGCCCATAATTATTGAGATTGGCGAGCGGCGTGTCTTTAGTTAGCTCTCGTGCATCAAAGTCACGCCAAACCACATAATCGTCCAGGAGGGCGCGCTTACCGAGGTGTCTTGAAATATCCTCTTCGTCTAAACCACTGTGTAGGTTCTCGACTGTGGTGAGGTGGTACACAGTTGAGGGGAACCCAAGCCCAGACTGGTCATCGACCTGGAAGGCACCTTGTAATTTGAGCATGGGTGATGAGGTCTCTGTTGTTACATTGTGCAAGACGAATCTTGCCCAGCCAACCTGACGCCAAGCGGTACCCTCGCGGGTCTCTATCTGGCGATACGCGATACCATCTGCGGTGTTCATATCGTCAAACTCTTGGCCATTAACCTTCACTGGACGCTGCTCATGGGGCTGAAGGACCACTTTAAATTGGAGGTTATCTCGTGGTACCTCGAGCGTATTGTTAGTAGTGAGATACTTGTACAATGCCGAAGAATCGCCCTTAAACGGTAAGTCTATAAGCGATAGCATATTGTGGGCATTTGGGTCCGATTGGACATACCACCTTCGCTCCAAGTTACTCAGATGTGACTCGAATGGCACTGCAAAGTTGATAGTTACGGGCTCATGTAGCGAGTGGCCCAAAACATCTAAATTGGAAACCGGGCTGAGGTGCCGTAACTTATTCTCGCCCAACAGTACCGAAGTGGCACTAGCAAACGCTATTAATGCAAGAATAAATATCATTTCTCCTTCGTGTGGCTACCAAATGGAGTGGTTTGTAACTGAGGTGGGGGTGAACTTTCTAATATATATAATTCTTACAAATTCGGCGGTGCCCTTCAAGCTGTCGGAACTTGCGGTCAATTACATGATCAATTGGACACCTAAAACTTAGAGCTTCCTCAGACTACACATAAAAATAGAGATCAGGATAAACAACAAATCTTGATGGTGCGCTTTTACTTGGGCCATGGGCATCTGTCGCCCTGAGATATAAAGGTGAAAAGTGGCTCCCCTACTTGCAGCTACATGACGTCATACATTGCTAAGCCCTGGACCCACAGCACACAACTCTCTTTAATTGATCTAGTGTGTGCGTCAAGGCGGCGGGGAACGGCAAGTGAGGCAATAAAGTAGGCGAGAGCTAAGCTCAGTACGCTAATTGTCAATGCGTCGTAAGTTTGCAAACTGAAATATTCGAGCCATCTTAGCGGCGAACCGCCCCTTGATAACAAAGAGTATCGTCAGTTAATCACCTGGGAGGAGTCGCTGTGCGGTATCCCCTACCTGGTCTCATCAGTAAAGAATATGAAAAGCAAAAGGGAAAAATAATATTCACAAATGTAGCTACATTTCATAGTTGATATTATTATTGATGTTTGAATTTAATTATGTCCGCGCTCGTTACTTTCACGATAAGGTGTATTTCCCATAAACGGTAATCCGGCATCCATCTTGTAGCTATCAGCTTCCATAAAATTAGTATTAGGGCGGGGAAGTTCGGCGCCTTCGCGAAGGATAGATGCTAGCATTGAGGTACGAGGTCTCACAAATGGCCGAGGGGGCTGAGAAACTTGTTGATCATTACTGACCGCACCAGTTTCCAACACTGCTATATCTTCGGGATAAGAGGATTGTACTGGAACCTGTCTCTGCCGTGGCTCGAAGAACCCTGAAGGAGGACCATTCGCTATCTGGGGTAGCTCTGCAGCCACTGTCGCTGAGGATGGAGCAGGTAGAGGTATGTTGGGAGCCCCTCCTTCAGTAGGGGTAGTATTCCCGGACGTAGTACCGGGAGTTGGGCCAGGGGTACCCCCTGGAGTGCCAGCAGGTGTAGTGCTACCACCAGTGTCGGGACGACGGGTCACTTCAGCAGCAGCAGCGCCAGTAGCGGTAAGAGTGGGCTCAGTACCAGAATTGGGGGTATCTGTACTAGCCCCAAGTGTACTACCATCAGCAGCCGGTTCATCATCTTCTTCGGGATCGGCACTCACATACACTGGTAAAACACCTGTCTTTGCGATCCGCTCATCCGCCTTTTCGACAATATGAGCATACCCTTTGGCACTTTTATACTTTGTGTAGTGATTCTTCAACATAATAGCACTCTTGGATTGTATATGTTTGGCAATTTCCTCCCATTTAGTACCGAATAGACCCAATAATGTTTCGAATTTTTTCGTTTCTGCCGCATTCCAGTAGCTAGTAGGCTTGCTAGCACCTTTGCGGCGACGAGTTTTGCGACCCTTGACCGTCTTATCTTCACCAGTGCGTTCGATTTCAAGAGCTAATGTTGCCAGAGCGTCAATAGCACTCATGGGATCTGCCTGCTTGGTGCCAGAAAGCGGCTGCACCGGTGGCGGAATCGTCTTACGTTTGGGTATATTTTGTGGTGTCCGCACTGGGAGTGGTAAAGGCAGTGAGCGCATTGGCGTTGACGATGCCACAAGGGGAACCTTGGGCTTGATGGGCGTCTCATTGACTGGTGAGATCTTTTTGATTGGTTCATCGACTGTGGCATCAGGGTCTTGATTCTTGATGATAATCTCAGCAACAGGCACTTGTGAGTTGGAGGCGGGGTTCGTAACGACACTGGCTGTAGTGGTGTCCGGCTCCACTGTAGAGTCTACTGTAGATTCAGTGGTTGTTGTCGTAGTTTCCATAGCTACCATGGCGGCATTATGCGCGAGTTCCGTAGTGATTCTTGCCGATTCTTCCCCGAGGACTGCAGTTACTGGAGGTAGCTGGGGTGGTAATGTAGAAGGTGATTCAGGAGGTGGTAAGTGGGTGACACTTGTTTCCTTCTGCTCAAATTCAGCGGCAGGGACGAGCTCCACGGGCGCCTCTTTTTCGACTTTGGCTACAGTCTTGGGCACTGGTAAGAGGCCCGCCGGTTCTATAGTAGTCTCAGGGAGCAATGGAGGTTCAGTAGGTTCCAGTGGAACAACGTCTTGCATTGGTTGGTTTTCAACACTCATGTTAGTATCTTCGACTGAATCATCTGGCTTGGATTGCTCCGCAATACCCATATCTTCCACACGCGGTTTTTTAGGTTTGCGACCACGACGTCCCTTTGGCCTCCGCTTTTGTAGCATTTGCTTGTAATCAAACACATGCTTTGTGCGATAGTAATGCATAACGCATTCGTGGAAGGTGCGAAACCCGCCCATGACTGCTGAGATCTTACCAAACTGCTTAGGGAACTGAAGGTATGCGTCGCAAAACCGCTGATGTTCTTGTTCTGTAAATGTATCCACGCCGTCCAGTTCAAGTCGCTTCGCCAGACTCGATTTATCAGTGATGAGATTATTGGTATCAAAGTAAAGCGATTTGAGCTCGACTGGA
This sequence comes from Wickerhamiella lipophila, assembly GCA_030582055.1. Taxonomy (NCBI): domain Eukaryota; kingdom Fungi; phylum Ascomycota; class Dipodascomycetes; order Dipodascales; family Trichomonascaceae; genus Wickerhamiella; species Wickerhamiella lipophila. Next base: position 76,482 of record JAKTWO010000011.1, on the reverse strand, counting down.
TCGAAAATTTGGGCTGGAGCGACTACACTAGTGAGCTGGGCGCGAATCAATGGGTCACGAGCTGTTTCCAATTCTAGATTGGCAAGAATTTCCATGAATTCGGCCTCTGAGCGCACTGCATCACCATGAGACCGATTTCGGCGGCTTGAGCCACTATGTGCACGCAAAAGAGCGGTGGTATCCGTTTTATTCTGGTACTTGGAATCAGTGGGTGATGAAGAAGACACGGCGGCTCCACCGCTAGAAGTTGGGGCACTGCCAGAGCTCGCAGCAGCTGCAGATTCGTCCAACGAAGCGCAAAATATGAGCCAATTCTCACGAATTTCTTTGAATTCTGCGCGCGCAGACTCAATTTCTAGCTGAACTTGGCGTTGACGACGCTTTATTCTAGCCACTACGGCAGCACTGGGATGCGGCGGTTTCTGGTGTTCTGAGACTCCTATTGAGGGTTTCAAGTACCTTAGCCTAGCCTTTGGAAGCTGTGAGTAGACTTCCATCAGCGCACTCTCTAGCTGGGTAGGTGGAAGCACGATCCGTAAAGCCTTGGCAGAAGCAATGGTGTCATCTTCATCGGTAGCATCTGAGTCTGGGGATTGCGAAGTCTCGAGCTTGGCAGCAGCATCGATTTGAGTACTTTTATTGAACTTCTCGTTAGATTTTCCTTGATCCTGGATCTGGACCTGGTCTTGTGGCTGAACTTCCTGTTTGGGCTCCGTTCGAGCTTCTGGCTTTTGATCGGGTATTTGAGTACCATCTAGCTCAGCGTTTGGTTCATTAACTCGTTGAAAATCTTTGGGCACAGGAGTTGACTCCCGTGACGTATTTACATGCTCAGTTGATGGCCCAGCCAATGATGCAGCCAGCTTTCCGTTTTCTGAAGGTGCGGGCACATTACTATGATCATCTTGGGAATAGGAATCATTTGAGTTGTTCATTGGATGATCACGCTCATCATACGAGTCGTAGGAGCGGTGGTCATCACGATAGGCATCGGGGTACGAGGGGCGATCTTCGTCCCAGCGCCTGCGATCGAAGCGTGGGCGCCAGCGACCCCTTCTCTTCCAGCCGCGGGACCTACCGCGAGATCCTCGCCAGCTATATTCTGCGCGAATGTCGCGGTGCTCGTACCTGGGACGAGCCCACTCGTCGCGGACCATATAATAGTTTAGAGAGTTTGTTAGGTAAGCGATAATAGAAAAAATAAATAGAAAATGTATGACCCCCTCATGTACATAGTAAAAGGTGGGGGGGGGAATGGAAAAAGTAGGAGATAGACTCCAGATGAGATTGCAACTTTATTTTTGATTTGTGCTCTGCAAAAAGAAAAAAGAAGAAAAGCTAGTCTTCATTCAGAAAACCCCGGATGCGCCATCGCCAGCGTAATTTTTTGTACAAGAGTACCTTCCACGATGGGTTGGCCCCTGTGATGGGCTCTTTCAAGCACTCAGGACTGGGAGGGAAATAGTTGTCAACAATATTGAGCTGCATTGTTCCAAAACTTGTAATTTCCTTGTTATCCAGGAGATCAACCTGGCTAGGTCGGTGCTGCACCCGCCTTGTTTGCAAAGTCTGGTGAGACATGGCATGCCGAAGTTGGCGAAGTTGTTCGCTGGGGACCCGCATTTTCTCGATTCTCCGAGGGGATTTATTAGATATCTCGAGCAATGCCGGCCGCATTAGTCGTATCGGGCTACTCTTTGAAAGCGTGGTGGGGTTCGTGATGTTGATGGTGTGTCCGGTGGGATGCGAGGTAAAATAAACAAAGGGCGCAAAAGCTAGTTTTTGGCCCACAAGTTGCCATCACTGTCTCTTTATGGATTTAGTTATGAGATTTATTAATTAATTTTGAAATATCAGATTTAGTTTGTAACAAACACACGAATGGCAGTACTCATTTGTCTGATCTGCGGACTGGCAATAAAAGTCATATCAAGGTGGTGAATAATAATTTAATTATTTACTGGACTTGCCCTTTGCATGGGTGTTGTGTCCCTTTTTCTTTTGAGCACGTTTCATGCTCTTGTCAACGTACTGTTGATCCTCATTATCGTTAAACTCAGCAAATGGCTGTTCCAAAATATCGGCAATTTCTTCCTCCTTCTTTGTAGTTTGTTTGGGGGTGGGACCAATCTTTTTGAATTTCGCAACGTAGAAACCATCTACATTATAGGTGTGGGGGTAATAACGGCGAGTGAGCTTGACGCTGGGATGGAAGTTCTGGCCACGGAAACTGGTGAATCCCTCTTTACCGATTTCGAGACCGGCGTCGACGAGCTTGACATTGGGACGTTTACGCAAAGCATAGCTTACAACTGCTTCATTCTCCTCAACCATTACCGAACAGGTACTGTAGACAATAGTGGCACCGGCCTTGGTTTCATCAACAGAGTCAATGGCACAAAGCAGCAACTGCTTCTGCAACTGCGGGAGCTGGATAAAATCTTTCTCAGTACGACTTTGCTTTACCGCAGGATCCTTTGAAATGACACCAGTACCGCTGCAGGGTGCATCCAAAAGTACGCGGTCAAACCCACCAATGACTTTGGGGAATTCGCGTGCATCATAGTTGCAAACAATGGTATTTGTGCACCCCAAGCGATGGATATTTGCGATAAGAGACTTGGTACGGGCTTTATTAGCGTCATTGGCGAATACAATACCGGTATCCTTCATCATGGCACTGATAAAAGTAGTTTTTCCACCAGGTGCAGCTGCCATATCGAGAACTCGCTCATTCTCTTCAGGAGCGAGGGCCATAACAGGCAGGAAAGATGATGCGGCTTGTAAAATGTAGTGTCCAGCGAGGTACTCGGGAGTTGCACCGATGGGAACTTGCGAGTCAAAAACCTGGAGGCCGACCTTGGTCCAGTTACCAATGGGTTGCAAATTTACACCACGATTAACGAGAGTCTGTACAAGATCACGGCGACGGGTCTTGAGGGTGTTTGTGCGGATGGTAATAGGGCGAGGTAGCTCATTGGCTTCGAAAAACTCAAAGGCCTCGCCGGGGGTGAAAAGATTATAGAGCTTCTCGGCCAAATAGGGAGAGTAGCCATAGTATTCACAAATATCGCCAATAAGGCGAGAGGTGTAAGCAGCACGGCTCATACCCTGTGACATTTCCTTAAAATTCTCGAGAACCTTGACAGTCTCCATGATACGGATACGGGTACTGGGCAGATCAAGCTGCTCAGGCTCGCTTTCGTCGGCTCTGGCCTCTTCATCACGACGCTCAAACTCACCATCATTTTCAAACCGCTCCTCAGGGATATTCTCGGCATCAGAATCTGAATCAGAGCCAACATCAAACTCGTCGTCCTCTTCAAGCTCTTGGTCTTGGTCTTCTTCTTCATCCTCGTCTTCATCCTCGTCTTCCTCCTCGTTACTGCTGCTGTCTAAAAAGTGCTCCGCGGTCATTTCATTCAGCTTCTTGAGAGACTCCTCGTCGTCTTCTTCGTCATCACTGAACATTGGGCGAGCTTGCTCGTTCTCAGAATCACCGAAAAGCTCGGCACGAGCCTCCTCAACCTCAGGGTCTGATGCATTGTCATGAGCCTCTTTTTCGTGAGCGGCCCTGCGAGCACGTTTGAGAGCACGACGTCCAGGCCCGGATTTTGTGCGCTTTTCGCCTCTAAACTCTTCCAAAGTAGGAGGATCTTGCTGTCTCTTCTTTACTCTGTTTGGCTTGGGCATGTAGAGAAAAAAATTATGTCAGAAACTTTTCACTTTAGTGTGGAGGGTTGGACTGTGGCGTGAAAACTTCGTCAAGACAAATATCTTTTTGGAATGGGAAACTCAGTTTAAAGCTAACTTTATAAAGTGTATGCCTAAGATACCAGGCTCGTTTCACTAATGCTTTAATGGTTTGAACAGGATCATGTGGCAAACTTTGAGGCGAATTTTCCCTCTCACTACTACCTCTTGAACCATGAGTTTTACTGATAACCAGTATATTCTGGTAAGGCTACCCTCTCAAAATTTTAAATTTGTTCAGCTTATATCTGGATCAACGATAAGTCTGGGAAAATTTGGCTCGTTCAGAGCCTCAGATGTTATTGGAGACCCATATGGGTTCACCTATGCCATTGGCAACGACATGGAGCTCAGTATTGTTGATGATCCGAATAAATTTGATGACGATGGCAATGATGAGCAGACCATGACTGGCTACAAGATTCAAGCCGATGGTCATCAGACTCTCAGTGCCGACCAGATTGAAGAGCTCAAGAAAAGCGGTGTTTCTGGCCAGGAGATCATTGATCAGGTGGCTCAGGGCCATGCTGCTTTCCAGCTCAAAACAGAGTTCAGTAAGGAAAAGTACATGAAGCGTAAGAAACAGAAGTTTCTCCAGCAGTTTACACCAGCCCCTATTACTGTCAATGAGCTTTTAGAATACTACCAGGAGAAAGATGCAGGCCGTATCATGAACTTATCACTCGAGTGTCTTGCGCTTGTACTCAGCCTGGCTAATATCCGTCCCGGTGGCCATTACCTTGTGATTGATGAGACACCCGGGGTCATGGTAGCTGCAATGCTCGAGCGAATTGGAACTGAGGGAAGCGTGACTGTTTTGCACGAAAGCGAGCATCCTAATCTTGCGTGCTTTAAGTTTTTGCCCGCTCAAAAGGGTAAGCTCTATAGCATAAACCTTCAGGAACTGTTGTATCCCTCAGAAACGCCTAGGGTAGAACAAAAAGCGCCCGAAGAGCTAAGCGAGCTCAGATCCAACGTAAAATCACAATACTCCCGCGCTTTAGCCCGTCAAAGCGACCGAGACGAGGTAATTAAGCGCTCCCAAACGGGGTTCGATGGCATGATTACCGTGACTTCACTACAGCTCATATCTGTTTTGGAGAAGACGTTGGGGTTTATGGCAGGAAGTGCACCCATTGTATTTTACCACCCGTATAAGGAGCACCTTGTGAATCTCACAATCGCTGCTAAACCCCTAATTGAGTTCCTAGCTCCCACAATCATGGAGACGCGTATTCGCAAGTATCAAACGATTCCTGGACGTATCCACCCACTCATGACTTCAAAAAACTTTGGTGGATACCTACTATACGGTACTCGCGTATTGCCTGATCCCGCCGCGGCCGCTGTGGGCCACCAGTACCAGCGTAAGAAGAAGAAGCTAGACGATGCAAAGAGACCCGAGCCAGAGGCCACCGCTGAAAGGGCAGAGGCCGAGAATCTTGTCGATACAACTATGGAATAGTTTTAGCACCAAAATATTGTATTACACCCATAATCGCGTGTCAATTTTATAAAAATCTATCCCCTTTGTAGGCCCACACAGTCCTCGGGTGACCAGCACCATCGAGACGACCCTCTGCTTCCCAGCCATGCTTCCTGAACTTGGCCAAAAGAAAGCCAATTTGTTGTTGCGACCCAATTTCTATTACTGCAGCACGTGCTTCGGCTTCAATGCATCGCTCTACACAGGCTCCTAGTATTGGCTCGTCACCCATCAAAGCGAGCTGGGGCTCAAACAAGCGCACAGAGTGGTCCAGTGACTTTATTGAGGTCACATATGGAGGGTTGATGGTAACCAAATCAGCCTTGAGGCTACTGGAAGCTGTGATATCGGCTTTATGGAACTCTACCGAGGACCCAAGAAGTCGTTTATTCAATGCAAACAGTTTCTGGGCATAGGGAGAGACATCCACTGCTGTTGCAGATGCTAATCCGGCCGTTTCAAGTGCAAACGCAATGCAACCAGAACCTGTACACAAATCGAGCTCTCGAACACCCTTAACCAGGGGCGAGAGCTGCATGGTCCACTCCTCAGTTTCCCACCGCGGAATGAGTACCCGTGGCCTACACTGCACAGTTATCGGTCCAAACGGCTGTGAACCTAGTATATATTGCAGTGGATAGTGTCTGCTGCGAAGCCAGCATGCCCGGTAAAGGGATTTGTGTGCCGGAAGTTCGGCTTTGATCCATGCAAGCTCCCGGGGTGCAGAATCCCCAAGAGCCGGGTAGAGTAGGCGAAGATATTTATTTTTTATGGACTTTAACTCAAAAGGTTTCAAACGCATCACCTACTACCGAATAGTTTATCAATGAAAAATAAAAATTTCTAATTTCTAATATTCTCTTTATTATTTTCTGCTGAGAAACAAAAGCGGTGGCGAGGCGTGGCGAATAGTGGCTGGTTTATAATCCGCGCCACAGTTTCCCTATTTAGAATGCAGGATCGGTAGGGTTCAGGTTCTCATTTGGGAAAAAAGTGGGCGACAAGTGGCAGCATCAAAGCATGGAAGGTCACCTCATGGAACCACTGAGAACAGCCAGGTACCTGTTCCAATTAAAAGTGAATACATATTAATTTCTGTTTTTAGATAGAATAGCTTGGCAGTATGCAATCTGTCGTCATGCATGGAAGCCCCCATACACGTGCAGATACTTGGGACCCGATTATATGTATCCCATGCTGGGAAATGTTGGCAGCGATAACCTCGACATGGAGACCATCCGTAGAGGACCAGACCGTATATCCCAGTACGAGGATAAGTCGGGGCTGCCTGATTCGCCGGTAGATTTGCCGGAACGTTGTACGGCATCCCCTGAGCTCGTAAAGCCCTCTATGCCTACGCGCCGGCCCGTGTTGCACCGGTTTTACTCCACCCCAGAGCATTTGAGTCCTGGAAGACAACAATTTCGTCTAAACAACAAGGAGAGAAAACCCGTTAAAGAGACCAGTGGCATTCACGAGACAGAGACGCCGATAGGGAAGCGGATCAACCAGTACCAAATCATAGAATCAATAGGCCACGGACGATACGGTCGAGTTTGGCTCGCGACTGACACAACTACGGGAAAGCATGTTGCCGCTAAGCAGCTCTCAAAATCAGATATTGTCAAGGCCAACCGTAAGAAACTGATGCAGATGCGTCGCCAGAACAAAATGGCCAAAGCCGAAGACCTGATAGGCAAAGAAATTGCGATAATGAAGAAGATCGATCATCCGAACCTGGTTGAGCTTATTGAAGTCATTGAGGATAAATACAGTGACTCGCTTTATATGATATTGGAGTGGTGTGAGCATGGTTCTATCACATTGAATGGGACCCTAGATGAGAAGCAGTGTCGGCTGTATTTCCGCGATATGGTACTGGCAGTTGAGTATTTGCACAGTAATGGCATCACGCATCGCGATATCAAGACAGAAAATGTGCTATTGGGACGTGATGATATTCTTAAGCTTGCTGATTTCGGGGTTTCAGAGATCCTAGAGAGTAATGAAGCCGAAGATACGGTCCAGTCATGCGTAGGTTCGCCGGCATATTACGCACCAGAGTTGGCAAACCTTGCACACGTCGGCATGAACTCAGTGGACTTGACGGTCGTATCTGGCCGCAAAACTGATATTTGGGCCATGGGTGTAACTCTTTATCACATGTATCACGGGCACTTGCCCTTTCAAACGGAGACTTTGGGTGATTTGTATATGGAGATCCGTGAGAAGGAACCCACGTTTGGTGATGAAATCAGCTCCGATTTTCGTGATATCTTGGAGCGAATTATGACCAAAGATACCTCGAAACGTATTAGTCTGGCCGATCTGCGCGAGCACCCTTGGATAACCCAAAACGGAAAGGACCCGCTCCTGAGCTCCCAGGAGAATACCTCTAGCGGGGCTACAATCACAGATGAAGACTTTTACAACGCAATTGAACGCGCAGAGGGCTTCTTACAACACCCGGTAGACGCTTCAAAGGTATCTTCTTCACTTCAACAATCGCATGGCTGGCGTGGTATCAGTGGCGAAGTTACACCTGCTACTCCAGAGGGACAAGCGAACGCATCGCTTAATGTTGAGAAACTCGTACGTGCTGTCGAGGAAGTGGTCAATCTACAAAACTGGGAGTAAGGCTGTCGCCCCACCACCAAACTGTGCATTATATATAAACATAATACATTACATTGAATTTTCATTTTAGAATAAGCTGCTTAGTGGATCATCGCAGTGGTCAGTGGTTGGGCTTGGAGCGCTAGCTCAATAGAGAGTTTGCCAACTCATTTGGTCTCTAAGTATTCTAATCGCTAATAGCTTGCTTCCTTCGCGAACATCTTATATACAATAACATCAAGCGCTGATACCTGAACTAAAGCTAATACTACCCTGATGTTTTGGTTTTCAAGAACGATACCCTCTCTGAGGCTGTGTTCACAAAGAGGCGGGTCTACCAACCATTGATATGAGTTCACCGCAAGGATAAATCCTCAATTTGCCCTGAACATGCCAAAGTCTCCCGTGGCAATATCTTAAAAGCTGGTGTTAATGATAAAGTTAAACTCTTTGCTGGAAAAGCCGTGAAAACCTTGCATAAACTTAGCAGCGAGGCCCCATTTGGTATCGTATTTATCGATGCTGATAACCAGAGAATGCCGATTTATCTTGAGCACGCATTAAAAGTAGCGAAAATCTGGATCTATTATCATTTGTGATAATGTGGTCCGCAAAGTGAGGTCGCCAGGGACCCACCAGCTGACAGTCGCGCCAAGGTCGCTCAAAAGTTCTTGCAGCTTGTTGGCGAGAACCACTCATTCAGAGGCCACCTTTTTGGCAAACAGAGGGATCCAAGGGCCACGATAGCTTTGCTTCAGCTGGAGTCGGTTGAGCTATTCAGAAATATTGCCTGATTTTTCGCTGATTTTGTTGCTATAATCGATGCCTGCAGCATCGGCGGGGGAGGAGCGGATATTGTCTAAGGCCTTTGTTTGAAGCCCTCTGGCCTCTCCTTCTCGCCCTATTCCACTTGTCAACTTATCTTTACTCTCCTTTGCCTAGGGCTTTTGACAAAGCAAGGTATGGGGTGGCTGGTCTTCTCACCTGCAATACTGAAACTAATGTGGTTGGGGAGGCATTAATGAGGTCCATAATCCAACTAAAACTATACATAAATGTGAAATATTATAAAAAATAGCATTTTGTCCCCATTATCACCAGTTGTACGCCAGTCACGACCATACGCGTAGACCGAATGCAGACCTTGAACTAATTAACCTGCAACTTGTCTGCATGACGGTACGTGGGTGTGCATTAGAGAGCTCCAGAGCCGTCAACTAAAGCCAAATAAACAACTGAAATATAAAGCTATAAGCAAATAAAAGTCAATATTATATATAGTTACGAGCAAATACTGCATAAGGGTGCATGCAGGCCATTTACGGTTGGCGAGCGCCCAGCCATTCGCATATACACTTAAAAGCACCGGGCGGGTATCTAGTTTGATACACCTTCCCCTCAGACCTTGTCCATCCCAAAAAGCAGGCTATAGTTAAAAGAAGGATCTTTAGCTATTGACATTCATTTAATATCCACAAAATGAGTACTAGCCCGGAGAAGACGTATAGAAGGAGTATATCCCTGCCCAACAAGGCCTTCAGCGAGACCTCAAAGTCTCTCCGCCAGGGTAGGATTAAGCCAGCTGTAAGGCTTTCAAGTGTCTCGCACAACCCTCATGTTGCCAATCAGCCGGCGATCAGTGAACTGTGCGCCGACCTGGAAATTGCAGAGCCCAGACCCGCTACCGCCAAAAGTACTCAGACAATTGAGCTATTCCCTAGTGTTGTGCGTAGAAAAAACGCTGTGGAACAGGCATTGAAGGTCCCTGAAATTCTCTACATGATCTTTGAGCAATTGGATGCGCTTAATGTGATCCCGCATGAGCTGAGCCAGCGCCGTCGTAAACCCCTCTCACTTCGACATGCAAAGCTCATTTATGGAGATAATGTTCAAGCCAGAGAAGCATGGGAGCGTGCTCAAAGCAGTACTAGTACACTTCAATCAGATGGACCCGGAGCGGGTCTCTATGCCTGCCTCTTGGTCAACTCTGTGTGGCATGCAATGGTCCGCCGCGTTCTCGAACGCACGTTGCATTTCTCAGATGGTAATACTTGGCGTAAGTTTCTGCAATCAGCCAACAAACTTGCCCGCAAGCCCCGTGTTTTTGTGATGCACAAACTAGGTGATGCGCATCAGCTTGAGCTTGATCAAGTCTCGGAGCACATTTCGGGCGCCCTAAGGTGGCTGGAACTCTACACCTGTCCAGGCATATCACCATCTGCAAAACTGCTGTCTGGTGGTTGCATCACGCGTTTAGTACTCCCTGGGTGTGCCAGGGTCACTGATCGCTCAATGGCGCTAGTCGCTGAAAATTGCCCGTATCTCGAGTACCTAGATCTTCGCGCTTGTGAGCTAGTCTCGGACAAGGGTCTCAAAATTATTGCAAAGTATTGTTCCCAGCTGCAGCTTTTAAATGTGGGTCGCACTAATGGAGGGGAACTTATCACCTATAAGGGCGTAAAGCATATCGCGCGGCAAACTCAGCTCCAGACTTTTGGGCTTGCTGGCTGTGCTGTTGACGATCGTGCTATCTGGGAGCTTGCACTCAACCGTGGTCCTGCTATGCAACGACTCAGTCTCAACAATTGCCACTATCTTACCAATTCATCGATACCTCGTATACTAGGATATACCCCTAATTTGTCGGTTTTGGAGATTCGTGGATGTACACAAATTACAAATATGAGGCCTATTGCGCTTTTCAAGCGCTACAAGGAGCTCCAGGGCCAACCCCCACTAATTGAAGGCTGCGAGATCATCGAACGCCGAATTCAGCATGCTATCCAGCGTCTGACACATGATATTGGCAGAATAGTTCTTGCAGATTGCATGGAGTGGGTTAATCTACCTGATAATGACCACTTTTACGGCCAACAATAAATCCTCTCAATTTTGCGCGCGGTAACAAACCTCGATCCTGCTCATAGGGTACTAATGGTTTCCGCGGCTTAAGACATAATCTAATTTCAGTCCCTCTTGTATTTCAAAAAGATGATAGAAGTTTGGCAATATTACTACCCTTCAAGATAATATAGTGCTTGGAAGGCACCCATGGCTCTTGAGCACATTTGTGTCTTCCTGCGAGGATGTAATATAGATTTACTCTGACTATCAATACTCTGATTTAATAAAAATTACCAAGAGAATGAGGTTTGACAAAAAATCCCCTTTCATCGTACTCTTCTTTGGTCACATAGCCCTCAGCCGCAAAGGCCTGTGCTGCCATGCCGTGCCAAGCATCTAATATCGGTGTAGAGCTCTTGTGTATGCTAATAGGGGTGTTACATGGTAGCGTACTTGCGAGTTCTTGGACAAGGCGGCTGCCTAGCCCTGGGAGCTGAGCAAGTCCTCCACTGAGGCAGATATACGGCGCTTTTGATCCAGAACTCATACTATCCAGGATCTCTGCTAATCCAGCCTGATCGACACCATTAATCATTGGCTGGAATAGTACTTCAGGAACCCTAATGCGCTCTATATTGATATTGAGCTGATGAATTTGCTCCGGTGAGTCGGTGCTAAAGGGGTGAGCGCCGTAAAGGAACTTGTGAATAGTGCTTTTGCGCCAATCAATCTGCTCATGCATCAAATCGAGACTAAAATCAGGGTCATGCTCAAGCAATGCCGCCTGTAGCATTCGCATTCGAGCTTCTGAATCCTCGTCATCCTCATCATCCATAGCATTGTTGTAAACCTGCCAATCCGCGTCATCAGCACCAAAATTATCTCCATTTTTGATTTTCCGCTTCTTTACTCCTTCGCCAGACGCAAGCATTACAATTGATTTCATTCGCATCTTGGAAGCTAGTGATCGCCGGTCATTCAGCTGCTGCCTGATTTTTTGTTTTTCCTTGAGAGCATCGCGAATTTGGAAAAGTTCGTCACGCTTGGTTTTGATCCAGTCTTGGAGATCACGGTCTCGCCATTCCTGATCTTCTTTTTCGGCTTTCTTGATCTCTTCAGTTCTGGCAAGTTTCTCGGCCCTAATTTTCATCCGCGAATCGTAATTGACTCTCAGGAGTTTTTGCTTTCTTTTTTCCTTTATTTGCTCAGGATCAAGCTCCTTGTCAGGAACATCTAAAAGCGGGGTCACGGGGGGAGGCTCTTGCTCGGATTCAGGATCCAGCTTGAGGGTACGAGAAAGACGAGCAATGGCTGTGCTGAGTGCTTCCTCAGTGGGGAAATGGTCATCCCAGTTGCCGTCCTTACGAATTTCTTTCAGGGTATCGAGCTCTCGTGTGAGACGGGCAGTTTTTTCTTCACGAGCCCGCCTGGCTTGTTCTTGCAGACGACGGCCCGATTCCTTGCGACGCTCAGCCTGAGCTTCGAGTTGCTCGCGTGAGGGTTCCTGTTTATCAGCGGGGACTGGCATTTGAATTATCCGCTCACGACCCTCTAGCCCATCAATGTCGAGGAAATGGGCCAAGTCCCGACGATAATCCTGAGAAACAAAGCAGCAGCGTTCAAATATTTGGCTACTTTGTGGTAGCGTTAGTCGTGTAGGGAAGGATGGGTACTTGAGAGCTAGCAGCTGCTGCATAAACTCAGCAGCATGACGGCCACCCCAGTTGAGCCGACGTACCCTACTAAGCTGAGCTTTACCATCAAGAAAGGGTGTAATGTGTACTGCCTCATTACCCATATGAACACCATAAGCCTCGGCTTGGGCTTGTGAATTTTCAGGTTGGTTGAAGGCGGCCACTGCATCCACACAAGTCTTGAGCTTGGGGACTCCGTAGCCTTCAAATAAGATCTCTGATATAGTAGCTCGTCCAGAGTGTGGAGAGGCCATTTGTTCGCTCAAGCATAGCGGTGAATTAACAAAACCGTCCGAAGATACCCCCAATAGCTCGAAGCTATAATCAAGAACATGCTCAAGAGCATCCCAGTTGGCAACAGTACCTTGATCAAAAACTGGTCTGAGATTCGCTTTAGTTGCATGCTCAAGGGCTTCGTAGCCTACCGCGAGCTGCGTACCATTTCCACCTCGCTCACGGTTTTTGGAGCTGAAGCTAGGAAACGCATGTGCGGGCGCACTGGCCGAGGCCATGCCTGCCCGAGTATGATAAGATCCCAAATCGATTACGATAGGCTCATCGGCGGCCCATGAATTGGAGGGCTCTTCTCTAGCCGCCAGACTGTGGAGCTCCATATGACAATGCTGACTTGATTGAGAGGTCACCCATAGAGGTGTCGAGGTGTGGGGCTAGAGGCGTGAAGAAAGACATGCAATTTACGAGCCGGTCATATTATAGATATATAAAGTGATGATTGGCGCCTGCGACTTTTTCACGAGCTTGGGCATTGAGCATTTGAGAGCCGCCAGGGGGTGAGGCTTTGTACACACTCAAAAGCAAAGCACATTTGAAAGCCTTGGGATAAGTGGCCTACTTGCCGAGCATTTGAGTTCTAGTACTTTGTTGTTATATCCACTCTAATATATAGATTTATCTCGAGGGTCGCTTGTTGCTGACAGCCTATATCAAGGTGCTGACAACAACGCTCCTGCACTATCCATCTAACCGATATGAGCTATCCCAATATGTCTACCTTGATGAAGCGCCTTGAGGCAGCGACTTCGCGACTCGAGGATCTGGCCAATTTCTACGAGACTGATAAACCGACTGCTAGTAGAGCACCCTCCGGGTCTCATATGACACCAGTAGCCAGTGCTGCGGCTTCTCGTAAGGGGTCGGTAGCTTCTGTCGGTTCTACAGGGTGCAGTGCTCTTACTAGCGCCAACTCCAACTCCAAAAGCGGACCCAATTCCTCTAACTTGACCAATCAGCCTCCTCGTTACGAGAGCCTTGATGCACTCGATGCCAAGCTTCAGCATCTGCTCCAGCTCTCGAAAGAGATTGACACCGAGCTATACAACCAGGTCCTTGCGTTCAAAACTGGATATTCCAATGCAACTAATATCGCTGTACTTGTTCGCGGGGTTATCAAGCCTGATGTGGGCCGTAACTATGCGGACCTCTTCAAACCAGTCAACTCACAGATTGAGCATATCGCTCAAATCCGTGAAGCTAATTATACCTCCAAGTTCGTGAACCACTTTAGTACTGTTGCCGAGGGTGCACTCATCTTGGGATGGGTCTCATTCCCCAACCCTGCCGAGTATGTCAAGGATCTCAAGGAAGCATCTCAGTTTTATGCAAACAAGGTTCTCAAAGATTACAAAGAGGATCCTGTACATAAGGAATGGGTCAAAGAGTTCCTCAGTTTTTGCAACGAGCTTCACAAGGTACTTGAGGATTCGCTGCCAGAGGGCCTTCAGTGGAACCCCAAGGGTGTACCATTGAGTGAAGCTCTCAAGGATGCACCATATTCTGACGGTAAACAGAGCGGTGCTTCCACTTCTTCTGTGTCTAGCGCAGCCACTGTCTCTTCCTCAGCCCCTCCTCCTCCTCCCCCTACTTCTGCCGAGTTGAATGCTGGTGGTGAAGATAAAACAGCCAATGCGTCAAGCGGTGGCATGAATGCCCTATTTGCTGAGATTTCTCAGGGTACAGATATCCACTCCACCCTCAAACACATTGACCGGAAGGCCATCAGCAAGGATACCCCTCCTGCGTCTTCTTCCAGTGATCCTTCGGCCAGTAGTAAGCCCAAGCCCACCAAGCCACCCAAGCCTTCTTCAGTCAAGCCAGAGAGTACTACTCTTACAGACAATAAATGGACAATTGAGAATTACCGCGATAATCACGAGATTGTGGTTGAGTTGGAGATGAAGCAGACTGTGTTTATCGAGAACTGTGAGCGGTGTACGATTGTTGTCAAAAACAAGGGTACTTCAGTCACTCTTAGCAACTGTAAGAAAGTGGGAATTATGGTTGATACATTGATTTCCGGTTTGGACTTTTTAGGATGCTCCGACTGTCAGGCCCAGACTGGTGGTCGTCTTGCGAGCTTGATGCTCGATAAGAGCAACAATATGGAGATCTATTTGAATGAGGAGTCCCTTGATGTGGACGTTCGCACCATCAATACATGGTCTATCAACCTCGAGATCCCCACTGGTGAGCCCGGTGATTATGTGGAGGCACCAATCGCAGAGCAGATCAGCCATACAATTGACCCCAAAACCAGAAAGGTTAAGAGTGTTGCAGTTTCTCCTGGTCAGTAATTATTATATAAACTTAAATGAGTTGGTTGGATGTGTGAAATAGGTGAAGCGTAGGGGTGCAAGGAAGGACAAATCCCGTTGCAAAACTCTCAAGTAGCGCTATGATCAATCACCTATAAGTGTGGTATCACCAGATTTGATACGCTGGCTTGGCTCTTAATAAAGCTCCAGAGTCAGTAGGTCCCACCTCAACATCCGCAGGTGTTACTTTCCTGCTCATAGCGGCTGAAATCGACACCGTCAGGGTACTCCTGATCAAATTCGTCGTTGGAGCTCTGCTGAAGAGCACTCCGGCCAACCACCTCGAATGCTTGCTGAACGCCAGTGGCTTCCTTTGCTGAGGTCTCAAAGTAGGGAAGGTTGCCATTCTGCTGGCACCAACGCTGAGCTTTTTGCTTGGAAACAGCACGGCGGGACTCCTCAACATCGATCTTGTTGCCAATTACCACAAACGGGAAGTTATCCGGGTCACTGTGGTCGGCCTGCACCAAGAACTCGTCGCGCCACTTGGTAAGCGCATCAAAGGATTTGGAGTTGTTCACATCATACATCAGAATACAGCAATCGGCGCCACGATAAAAGGCAACGCCCAAGCTTTGGAACCGTTCTTGGCCGGCTGTATCCCATATTTGGAGGATTAAGCGACGGTCATCTAAAGTGACTTCTTTGGTAAGAAAGTCCGCACCAATCGTAGCCTTGTACTGCGTACTAAACTTGTTATTGACATATTGCTGCATCAAGCTTGTCTTTCCCACGCCTGAATCGCCGAGAATGATAATCTTGAGCATGCTCTTCTTGGCCATTGTGGAGTAGGTAAGCGTCGACCTGGGGAAACAGGTAAGGTGCTGCCTAGATCAACACTGAGGGAAAGTTCAAGGACCGGGGTCTAAAACCGCAGGTTGTTAAGTGCTTAAAGTAATAGTCTCAGGTGAAAAGCTACAGGAAAAACTAGGGCATTCGAAACAAATGAAGAGGCCCGTGCTCAAAGACCCCAAATACGAGGCCACTAGAACATTTATCTCCATCGATATGGATGCATTTTACTGCGGCGTTGAGCAGAAACTCAACCCAACCCTCAAGGATGAACCTTTTGTCGTTGGCCAGAAAAACGTCGCTGCTACTGTCTCGTACGCTGCACGAGCCCTTGGGATCAAAAAGCTTGGCAATTTGGTGGATATAAGGCAGAACCACCCCCAGGTACAGATCGTCAATGGTGAAAGTCTTGCCAAGTATCGAGCTGCAGGACTCGAAATCTTTGAGTTTCTCTGCGGAATTGTCACGCAGGTAGAGCGGTTAGGCCTCGAGGAATTCCGGTTCGAGGTAACAGCGGAGGTCGAAGCGGCTACTCGCAAGCTCAAACGTGTGTTCAAGGCTGCGGATGATAATTCTGTTGATGAACTAGTGGACACTATATCGTTTAAGCTCTTTGATAAGGATATAGCAGCTCCAAACTTTTTCTGGGCCGCCAATTGTGCTACATTTCCCGCCGACCACAATTCGTTCTTCTCTGCCATCCCCCCGGAGACATATATCGCCGCGCTGTTTGCGGAGGATCTTATGGCTCAAATAAAACTTGAACTCGGCTATGATTGCTCTGTAGGGATTGCTTCGTCAAAGCACATCGCCAAAATGGCTACCGGCTGTAACAAACCAAACGGGTGCTATGTAGTACTGCCTGGGTATGAATCAGAGTTTATGGCACAGAGACCTATGAATTCAGTCCCTGGGATCGGATATGCAGCCAGAATTACCCTTTCAGAGTACGGTCTCAGCCCCACTGATCCCATCTCCAAACTGCATAGTACCGTCTCGCGACAGGAATTCTGCAGACGGTTTGACTCTGATCTGTATGACCTAACTATGGGTATAGATCCAAGCACCATTGAGCACTGGCAAGGCCCCGCTCAGATATCCAAAGAGGAGACCTTCAGTCCGCATATCGCTGCAAGCAAATGTCTTGACACCATCAAAATGCTGGTGGATAGCCTGCTTGCTCAGGCCCAAATTGAAATCATCAAGGACGGTAAATGGACCCAAATCCCGCTAAAGTTTCGCGTCTCTACGGCTCCTCATAATATACACGGCCAGGGTCGCCGGGCAAAGTCTGTCTCCTTGCACTTGGACGCGGAGCCTAATTTGCACCAGCTTGCCAAGTATTTGGTGAAAACAGGGTTCAGTATTCTACAGAAATTAATTGATGAGCCTTTGAGAGTTTTGAATGTGGCTCTAATACTCCGTACATAGCCATAAGATGTGGTACTTGGCAGTTGTTGTGTACACATGTGACGGCAGAGTGGTACTTGAAATATGTTGGAACTTTCACGCTTCAACTGTCCAACTCCTTTGGTTTAAATGAAACTGGCAACAATCCTAGAGACATCGCCAGAGAAGGTGGTAACGCGACGGCTATCCTTGGGCGTAAACGTACCCATAAATGAGCGGCCTGAACGAAATCCCGATGCACATCGCGACAATGCGGCGTACAAATCTCAACTCAAGCCAAGCCGGCGAAACAGTAGTGCTTTCCTCGATCCAAAGTACTCGCTCAGTATCAACCACGTGGTAAGTCACGCAATTAGTCGAGCATTTTCCAAAGAGGGATCCAACCCCAAGAGGAACCGGAGACTATCACTTGATGTTTATCCCGAAAAGCTAGCAGCTAAACTCATTAAAGAGCCCGAACGCAAAAAGGTTAAAGTAGCTGGGAAGTTAACGACATCAACAACACTACCAAATAGACGCCAAAGCATCTCAAACAGCCGGCGCAGGCAAAGCTTTTCCCGAGTGCCTGCCTCAAAAGCGGCCGACAGACGGCAAAGTTATGCCTATGGTCCTGAGGAGACTGCGCTTCCTAGCTACGCCCGGCCAACCATGAGTTCACGGAAGCAGCGGGTGAAAACCCAGCAGCATGTAGATTAGCTCAGTTCAGAGACTATCGATTGTTCGGTTTCATAAATTAAATTTTAAATAGTAGCAGTCCTACATCTGGAAATGACAAGTAGAAGAACGGTACGCCTTCAGGAATCAGACTGTGAATCGTCACCATCGTCGTCGTCGTCGTCGTCATCGTCGTCATCGCACACAGTGTCGTCTAGTGTTTCCTGTTTTCTAAGGGCGGCCTTGTTCTGATCAATTGCGGCTTCGTCCTCATTATCCTCGTCCTCATCATCGTCGGGGTAACCACCCAACTTCATGATAATCTTGTCGCTAATTTCGGTCCAAGCCATCATTCCTCCCAACCCAATACCGCCGTAGCTGCCGGCTACTTTCTCTGTGGGTTTAAGAACCTCGATCCACTTCATTTCCTGCTTGATGATGCTGAGGTGGAACTTTGTTGCGGGGTGATTGTAGGCATAAGATACCATTGCGGGGGCAATAAATATAGGATTCTGCGGGTTCCAAGCGCGAACTACATTGGTGAGTAGATTATCGCAGAGGCCGAGCGATATCTTTCCCAGGGTGTTGGCACTACAAGGAGCGATGAGGAGCACATCCGCCCATTTACGAAGCTCAATGTGAATAACTGGGTCTGAACGGTGGTGCCAGTACTTCCACTCATCCTCATCACTCCACACAGTGACGTAACCAGGCACATCGCTAGTCTTGACCATATTTTCTGCTGCTTTTGTCAGAATAAGGTGGATAGAGACCCGCTCCTCATAGGTAGAGCGAAGCTTGATAACAATCTGCTTGACGGTATTGAGGTGCAAAGAACCGGTAACTCCGACAAGAATATGGATTTTGCCATCGTCATGAACAATTCGAGGGTGCGAGGCTTGCTTGATAGTAGCTCTGCCGCTAGTAGTGGGTGCCGACTGCTGCTTTAGGACCTCCGACTGCTGCTCTTGTTGTTGCTGTTGTTGCTGCTGCTGATGGACAGGATTGCTAGGACTTGTCGAGCGTGAGACAGCGCGATCATGCTGACCTCTTTCGCGAGGAGATTCTGCAAAGTGCGCGTGTGCATTGGCCAGGTTGGTGTTTGTCTCAGGCTTCTCGCCTTGGTGTACAAGGATGCTTTGGTTAGCCCCTGTAACAGAATGCTGACGTTCACGCGAATTACTGGTGGGAATATCTACCCGCATCTGAACATTCCGGCGCTCTTGCAGCCCTTGAGCTTGCTCGCTGGTCATGAGATTTGGGTGGTGATGCTGAATAATTCACGTTTTCTAGTAAACAATATATACAACCTAGATCATGCCGGGCGGGTCTGTAAAACTCAAATCAAGGCATTGAGTGTGTTGAATTATATTTTCCAGGAGCTATCCTGGCATGGTTCAAGTATTTTTTTATTTTTGTATTTGAGTTGGGCTTATTTGGGAATTATTTGGAGATTGAGCAATATTGGGGTTTTTGAATACATAAATTTTAGCTGTCAATCTAAATTTCATCCACTAGTGATTGTATTCAAATTTTTGCGATGCGGGCTTCGGGCTTCTTTTAGCCCTGACGCATGCACACTGGATTTCTCACTCGAGTTACCCACCCCTTAGTAGCGATAATTTTATTTACTTGACCTGACGATAACAGTGCCGACCATGATTACTTTAGCTGAGCGTCTTTTCATGGTCTGCCTTAAAACCCTTCTTGCGCTGTCGTTCCTCGTACACTTTACGGTGCGTCAAAACTCGTTTAACAATCGCTGAGCTGTCCATTTGATTGTACTCCTCTGAAGAAATCTCTGCTAAGATACCTCGGTCTCTCAATGTCTTGTATGGATCAACAGTATTAAGGGCAGTACCTCCATCACTGACAATAGCTGTTCCGCCGTGGAACACTTTGGATACATGAATCCCACTATGCTCAAGGGTGCTGAGAAAACTAATAGAGGTGATAAAGGGAGCACCAAGCACAACACTATCAACATATTTGCATTGAAGAACACACAATGCTCGCTCAAAAATGTTCATTACGGGATAGTTCTCCCCAATAGCCAGGTTGAAAGTGAAATCATCCTGGAGGCCAACAACCACAATAGCGTCCTCTTGTTTTGCACGCATAGCAACCTGCTCCAAAAACTCCATATGCCCTGGGTGGAACAAATCAAATCCGCCAGTAACGTAGAAAGTCTTGTCGGATAGTTTCTGCTTGACAGTCTTGGAGGGTTCCACAAGAGTCACAATAGTATTATCTTCCAATGCAAACACTCCGTTATGATTGTGCTTAGCCGAGGCATCGGTAGAGTACATTTTAAACCGTTCGATCGCGCTGTCCTGTTTTAATGGGTGTGCAGAACTGGCAGCGGAGAAGGGTTTGAAATGATGGCTTTTGGAAGAACTGAGCATGCGACCAATCAGGTCAGTAGTAGAGATGTTTGGGGTACGTTTCACCACTTTGAAGCGGCCCAAGTCCTTTACTTCTTGGTAACAGTCGTAGCCGTTGGCGTCTGTGGTAATATCATCGCCATGAACAACATACTGGCACTCGTAGTGATCCATGACCTTGGGGTCCGTAACATAAGGAGCATCGTCGATGTATTTCGTGGCCCATTTACAAGAATCGACGGCTTTACACCGCTCGTCAAGGCGCATCACGGTGGGGCCCTTGTTTTTGGCGATCTCCTCATCAGTATGCAAACCGACAAAAAGTTCTGTGCCAAATTGACGGGCCTGCATCAGAGCACCGGCATGGCCATGGTGAAAGAAATCAAAGCATCCATCGACCCATATTTTATCTTCACGGTTCGGCATGCTGACTTGTGATGATTAAGGGCACGCTAGATGAGAGGATAGCGGGACCACAAGAGTCCTGGCGTGACTTGATGATAGCAAATAGAATAAATAAAGGAAGCAAACGAATAAAAAAATACAGAAATTAGATAGGCAATGCACCAACTAGTGGGCGGTGGGTATCCTTTCAAAATTCACTATACTGGGTGTAATCCATAACGGTATCCTGAGTCGCTTGATAAGAGTAGTGATCAGGCTGCGCCGTCCACGTTTCACCCTCAGAGAGAGTCTGTGCACGGGCATCCTGAGCGCGTTGATCTTCTACTTTAATTCGATAGTCTTCAAACTCTTGGTTATCAATAATAGTGACATCAGACGTGGCCATTCGCGGGACACGCATCTGTAGATACTCTACGCGTTTAGTCATGACCTAGTCAGGAGCCCAACAGCCCAAAACCTGCCTTGGTAGATAATAGTGATGACTAGCACTAGTGATCAAGATGCTAAACTCAAGCTCTACCTAGACTCTGTCGGTCAGTATCAGCAAGAGCTAGAACACGCACATGCCCACCTTCGCAGTGGGTTCATTGAGCTTGCCCACGCACGCCAGGTAAAGCCAATTGACCGCACAAACTATGATCTCACCATGAAGCCAGCGGCGACCATAAGTGATTCCGAGCTCCAAGAGCACGAGACGCGAGATCCCTTACTTCAGTTCGGTGCGTGGCCACCTTCATCGCTTCGAGCTGCCAAAACGGAGTTCTCAGCGGCACTCAAGGATCTTGTGAATTTGCACAAAAGCCAACGGGTTGCGGTTCGTTTAGCCAATGAACTCGAGCCCATTTTTGAATAGATGTGAGCGGATCTGGTGGGAGACCGTCTCCTTAAAAGCTAATATCATTCCTCCCCTGCCTTCTCCGCAACCTTAATTATCCACTGGACAATCAAGACTCTACTCTGATTAGTGTGATCTCATCACTTGTATTCACATGGACCACACTGGGATCCCCAGACACAACTCTATTTGTCATGAGCGATCGTCTCAGCCAGCTGCAAACATGTCTCGACCAGCTCATTACCCAGTTTTTTAGCTCCATCAACTATATCAATAAGCATCATGACTATGAACCCATCGACACAGAGCCAAAAGCTGAGGATACAGTTCACGAAGCTCTCCCCGCTGACAAGTTCAACGCAGACCTACTAGAACTAAGCAAAGATATCGCCACAAAGGCACATCAAATAGAACTTTTGATTGATTCGCTACCAGGGCTTGAAACTAGTGAACAAAACCAGCTTGCAAGAGTCATGGAGCTGGAAATAGAGCTCCAGCAGGTCCGCGAGGAGCAGAGAAAAGTGGCTCAGGAACGTCGCGACCTTTCGGCCAAGTGCGACGAGTTAATCTTGCGAGTTACAGAGGAAAAGGTAAAGATTGACCGCAGACAGCGCTAATTTATTTATTCGGGGAGGTTAACCGGTCATAGAGGAGGCCTACCAGCACTCCCTCATTGAAGACATGGATCAGGAGATGGGAGATTTAGAATTTATCAAGCGAGAAAAACCTGTATATAGTGTATCTGGTTAATTTTTCCCTCCTTATAGATATTTGTCTAAGGATTTGAGAGTGCCCATAGAGTGACCGACTAGACAAGTATAGGGTTACAGCCACGCATCAGATATTTAAATTAGAGATATCATAAACTAAATACTTTGAATAGAGATATGCGGTCCGACTCACTCGTCTAACCCACCAGTCCCTCCCGCCTGCCCGCTATCGCACAGAAACGTGCTCTCACGTGACCATCCGATGAATGATTCACTGTTTCTCGTACTTACCCCACTTGAACTCGACACTTGAAATGAGTTTACCTTCCCCTGCACCATCGTCTCCCCGCGATTTTCAAAGATACGCTCTAGAGACTGAGATTGTGGTTACTGAGAGCACTGATCAGTACCGGTCC
Organism: Wickerhamiella lipophila; assembly: GCA_030582055.1. Taxonomy (NCBI): domain Eukaryota; kingdom Fungi; phylum Ascomycota; class Dipodascomycetes; order Dipodascales; family Trichomonascaceae; genus Wickerhamiella; species Wickerhamiella lipophila. The sequence continues at coordinate 53,871 of JAKTWO010000011.1, read as the reverse complement.
TCGAGCGTGCCCTTATACCAGACTGCCACCTTCAAGCAGGCTTCGCTCAATGAGATGGGAGAGTACGATTATACTCGCAGTGGAAACCCCACGCGCAGTCACTTGGAGCGTCACTGTGCCAAAATCATGGGCGCTCGCCGTGCTCTAGCAGTCACCAGCGGAATGACTGCTCTGGATGTCATTTGCCGCTTGGTCAAGTCAGGTCAATCCATCATTACCGGCGACGATTTATACGGAGGCTCGAATCGTCTGCTTAAATATCTCAACCAGAACCTCGATATCGCTGTCCATCATGTCGACACCACCGATATAGATGCCATCACCTCTAAAGTGGACTCGACTACTGCACTCATTTTGCTCGAGTCGCCAACAAATCCACTGATCAAAATTGTCGATGTACGTAAAATCTGTGCTGCTGTTCACAAAGCCAACCCGGAAACGCTTTGCGTAGTTGATAATACCATGATGACCCCCTTACTGATGAGACCGCTTGAATTGGGGGCAGATATCGTTTACGAGAGTGCTACAAAGTACCTCTGTGGCCATCACGATCTTATGGCCGGTATTATCGCTGTCAACGATACCGATATTGGAAATAAATTATATGCCAACATCAACACCTATGGTGCTGGTCTCGCACCCTTTGAGTGTTGGTTGTTGTTGAGAGGTATCAAGACATTGGCTGTGCGTCTCAATAAGCAGCAAGAAAACGCCATACAAATTGCCCATTACTTGGAAACCCTCGGTTTCAAGGTGAGGTTCCCAGGTCTACCCAGCTCTCAAGGGTATGATATCCATCAGAGTCAATGTACCGGTGCCGGTGCAGTGCTCTCTTTTGAGACCGGTGACATCCAGCTTAGTGAAAACATTGTCGGCTCAACAAAGCTTTGGGGAATCTCCGTCTCGTTCGGCTGTGTAAACTCGCTCATCTCGCTTCCTTGCAAGATGTCGCATGCATCCATCGACGCAAAGACTCGTGCGGAACGGCAGTTTCCCGAAGACCTCATCAGATTGTGCGTGGGCATCGAAAATCCCAAAGACCTGATTGATGATTTGCATGCTGCGCTCGTCAAGACTGGCGCCGTCAAAGGTGAACGCAACAGTGTCAGTGAAAGCGACGATCATCAAGTTGAAAAGCGCCAACGTGTTGAGTAAGATAAAAGGACAGGATCGACAGCTTCATCTTGAACCTTCCAACCGGTCTTCCCCCTTACTCCTTTAGTACTTTATTATTTTGGGCCTATCCTATTTTATTGAGACTCGTGCCGCAAAGTTTCTGCGCTGGAGCTCCATCCATCATAAAAAATCCACATATTAACACTACTATTGTAGCTATTTGACAATTCAACTGTTATAGCCAACACCGCGTTGGCCCAGCAATAAAAGAACTGCTTGAGTACACAAGCTGCTAGCTAATTCCATCAAACGTAACTAGAAACTTTAAAACTTTTACTCCTACTAATAAATATTGTCCGCTATTCTTTCACATAGAGAAAGACTCCTCAAAGTACTGAACGTAGTAGCTAGTGTTGAACAAGTTGGTAGCGACACCAGCACGTACGGCGTCCGACATCGGAGCAGGTCCGCAAACAAAGAACACGATGTCGCCCTGAGCATTAGTGATGTGATCGGCGATGAGCTTATTGTAATCCGGACAGAACCATACCTTGTTGATGGAAATTCCACTGACACTAATGGCAGAGTCAGAGCCAGAGCCACTATCAACTTTTTCGAGCGACTTCTCTCCTGAAGCAGTGCCATCTATAATAGGTTGAGGACCTGCACCAAGAGGTGCCTCGTTCAAGTGGATGATAACATGCACATTCGAGTGTGCGACCATCTTGTCAATTTCTTTCTTGAACCAGGCAAGAGGCTCATCGTTGGAGATAGCCCAGTGAACATGTATAATCTGGTTCTCACCATGTTTCTCAATCTCCTTGAGATGAGAGTAGACAGCAGTGATACCAATACCACCAGCGAGCAAGACGACTTCCTTGAACTGTTTAGTCGCAAATTCAACGCCATAAGGACCCTCAAGTAGGACATGGCTAGATACCTCACCACCATTACTAGATGCGTGAGCGTACATTGCGCGAGTAACGCCGTTAAGGGCCTTGCAGTACAGCTTAAGCTCACCCTTTTCGGGAACAGGAACAACAGTAAAAGGGTGAGACTGGAAAAAGTAGCGAGAATGTAAGAAATGAATGAAAATATATGTGCCAGCGCGAGGTCTCCAAATACCCGAATACTTGACGGTACACTCAATGACTCCCCCTGGATGAGCCCTGATGGTCGCCTTACTCAAGGGATTGGCAATGACAATGCGCACGAGACGGATCAGTCTGTCAAAGGCCCAGAATGCAATGACAGCATACAGGTTGTTCATACCCTGGTGGACACCAATATGGTAGTAGGTACCGACGACGCAAAGCACGGCCAAGATAATGTGCACGTACAAGAAGACTTCGTAGGCAAGCTGACGCATAGTCTTGGTACCATTGACACACAGAAGACTCATAGCAACCAGGGCAACAGCACCCCATTGCATAAACGCGCGCTCCCACTCCTCGGAGTAATAACCAGTGCTGGACAAGTCAACGGAATAAGAAATGGCGTGGATAATAATATCAATAGTGAAAAGGCGAGCGATCCAGCGATGCCAATGGTTGAAAATCTCAAATTGCCAACCAGTCAACCAAATCAGAATATTGTTACGACCAGCAAACAGGAACACATATATCATCTTATACATGCCCAACTGACCTGAGCGATACGCAAGGAACGCGGCAACAAGCTCTGTATAGCTGTCCCAAGTCTTACCATCGTTAATATATGGGTAGTGGAAAGCCAAGAAAAAAATGCTTAGAAACAAGTAGCCAGCGAAGAAGAGTACATGGAGACGAGGTGGGAAGCAAAGCAAAAAGTAGCGAGCCACTTTCATGGGGGTAGCACGATGTTTGTTGAATAAAGCAGGCAAGACAATGTACCTACGCAAAAGACGACTCAAAGGGTTATTTGAGACAATACGAACAAGACCAGGAATAAAGTAGGCACTCCAGTGTAAAATAGCCTGAATTAACATGATACCGGCAAGGTACCACAGAGTGATCATACCAAACAGCTCGGCGTAGTAGTACTGCCAATGCCCTTCAATGGCAACCTTTAGAGTATCCTCCTTGAGTGCAGACGGGTTGGGTAAAAAGGTACCGGAAGAAGTACTGTTTGCTTCCTTGAAGCTCTGGGTAATTGGATTTTCAGCGGCCATTTCTTTGATCTCATCATAACTAGGTGTTGAGATCTTGTAACGGCTGCAGAACTTATCAACCTGGTTCCAGGAGTCTATTATCGACCTTTCGCCCGTTCCAGCCTTATCAGCGGCTTCCGTGATACACGCATACATATCGAGCTGCCAATCTTCAAGCTTACAAGCACATGGCCGAAGCTTTTTACCAGTCAACCCCTTGCACTGGGAGGTAATAGCCGTATTCTTGCTGGTAGCACTATTACAAGTTTTATAATACCAATCAAATGATAATGAGTCTAACGCAGCATTCGCTGTAGCCAAGGTGGCCAGCACGTTCAAGATCTTCATGGTAGATGGCTCGAATTTAGTTGATTGATAAATGCGGGGCTTAGTGGTTTAAATAGATGACTTCGATTGCCTTCCTGTGCGATCGACGTAGCTATGCAATGTAATGTACATATATTGCATTGCATCCGCATATGCAGGGCTGGTGATTTTTCTTCCCTGCGGCTTGCTTATATACGGTATCTACGAGGTTGCTGCTATACCAGCACACCCTCCCGATTAATATTGGAATCCTATACGCTACTAGCTGCTGGAATACATTGTCTTGACCCTCAAACCCGCTCTCAACACTGTCGGTCAAAATCCCGTAATACTGCCAAGTAAAACACCTAATGTAGATCAAGGTGGGCGCGTTGAAAAAAGAGGGCCATATTCCCAGGCCAAACAATGAGCTCATGAATATATCTTGGTGTCTACAGGACTCTTTCAATGTACCGGGTATATGGGTTTCTGGAACTTCCAATAAAGCGTTAATGACAAGCTTAGCGATCCAGCATGTAATCGCCCACTACATTCGCCAAACTCAAATGACATAATTTTTTCTTTCTCAAGACTCGAGAGGCGTAGTGTAAGCTGAATCCGGGGATGTGTACTTATTAGTACTATAGATATATTGTATCTTATACTTTATTCGATCAACTTACTGTAAGGAGTGACCACCTCTGCTAATACACTTTATTGACTCTTCGATTTGCTACGCATATGACATTAATGCCGCGTGACTGGCTTAGCATATGTTCCCTCACGCTCATGCAGGTTGAAAAGATGATCTTGCGTAACATCTATCGGCGACACGGAACTAATGAGTTCATGGGAAATACCCTATAAATTAGATCTAGATAGCTGCCGATTATGTTACTTGGTATTATTCACTCAAATTCGAGGCTCATTCGGCCATCAGATACCCAAACCCACATATCTATTTCATCTACGAGATTCCTATAGCCAATAAGATCTAGCTTATGTAAGTGCAGATGTAAAAATCGTATTATTTTTATCCCCCTGCATACAGATCGAGCCCTCTTGACTAGTCACCGGGCTAATACGCAGACCTCCGCATAATATTGTAGAAATTAGCAATTTAAAAAACAATGGTGAACTCAGCTTCAAGATCGTAGACAAGCCCAAAAGTCTCCAAGCGATATCATATCTTTGCCGGCTGCAGCAGGGGGCAAAACGGGCGGGGGGGATGATAATGCAAGGCACCAGCCACGACTAGCCTATCGAGTGGTTTTTCATGCATATGAATTCCATTCTTCAGAGCATTGCAACCGGTTCCATACTGTCAGTCTGCCTGAGTACGTAGTGTGGAATGTTTCATGATTCAATCGGAGACAGGTTCTAGGCTGTGCCAATGTAACCTACCTACTACAGGGCGCGCTAGCAATCAAGTTGACCTGATTAGATTGCATATACCATTGTGAGGATCGAGGATATTTAACACAGCTGTTCTATAACGTTATTGTCTGGTCTATCTATTAAATTTTTGCTCCTATAAATGACAGATTTCATCCTCAAGAGTCAACCGATTGCCGTTATTTTTCTTGGCACGCCCCCCGTACTCGCGCCAAGAAAATCCTGTAGGAAAAGTGAACTATCCATTGTTTTTATTCCAATTCGGGTCACGCTGTGATAATTTTATAGCTGTAAATTCTCCTTTGCTCGCGACGACGTATATATCCTATAAATTTAAGCTGATGGCTCACCGCCCTCGCAGGTAACAGAGAGAGAAAGAGGACCATCGCTCCGCACGCTCGCCTTAAAGACCGCCCTTAACGCCTTCCTGCAAAATAGCTCCCACCCACGTGCGACGGAGTTTTGAGTTCGCCTTAAAGACCGCCCATAACGCCTTCCTGCAAAATAGCTCCCACCCATGTGACTGTTATCGATGGTTTACTCGAATGCATATTTATTTGCGCTGATTCCTGTGAGAATCTTATGGTACCACTGATCATCTAGCATGACCCTGCATATGAATCTGCAGTAGATAAGACAGATAAAGTCTGCAGGTTTAGATTGACATTTACAGATCATTGATTGGTTCATTCTCAAAAATTTATTTACTTTGTTGATTTAGGCGCATGATAATATCAATCCAAACTGCATAGCCAAAAGGTTCTTGGTTCGGCCATAGTGATAGTTAGTCCCAATGGGTTACCGACTATATACCAGCTGTGGGTTCCTGAATAGTATGCAACTTAATGAGTACGACCGTCTAAAGTTGGCAATTAGCACATGTAGAGAAGCCGCACTCTGTATTGTTCCCTTGATTCTATATTATGCATCATGATAACTTGCCATAAACTTTCATCTAAATCGTAAAATTCAAAACTACATAGTAAACGACTCCTCATAGAACTGAACATAGTAAGGAGTATTGAACAGGTAATTTGCAACTGCCTTGCGCACATCGTCAGCCATGGAAGCAGGGCCGCACACGAAAAAGATAATATCTCCTTGCGAATCTGTGATATAGCCTTTGACCACGCTGTCGAAGTTGGCTTTTGGAGCATATTCGATACTTTCACCGGAACTCTGGCTCATAACTGCTGATTCACTACCTGAATCACCCTGTTTCTCAGGAAGTGAAGACTTCTCGCTACCATTCCCACTTGGCAAAGCCTCAATACCTTGCTCATTGATATGTAAAATAACATGAACATTTGAATATGATGCCATCTCTACCAGCTCCTGCTTGAACCATTCAAGAGAGGCACGATTGGACATAGACCAGTGAACATGGATAATCTGGGTTGTGATGGTATTAGCTTGAGCAGCAATCTCCTTGAGATGAGAATAGATTGCAGTAACACCAATACCACCGGCAATCAAGACAACCTCCTTAAACTGCTTGGTGGCGAATTGAACACCATAAGGTCCCTCGATAAGAACGCGAGTGGTGCACTCTCCACCGTTCTTGGCTGCCTTGTTGTACATTGTTTTGGTCATACCCTTGAAAGACTTTGCGTAGAGGCGGAACTTGCCCTTCTCCTCGAGGGGCACGATAGTAAACGGATGCGATTGGAAAAAGTAGATGGGGTGCATGAAGTAGATGAAAACGTAGCTTCCTGCTTTAGGAGTCCAGAGTCCGGAATAGCTTACATCAATCTGCAGAGTTCCATCAGGGTGGGTCTTGAGTGTCGAAGTAGCCAATGGGCTGGAGATGAGCATGCGGGCCCAACGAACCACGCGGTCAAAGCCCCAAAACGCGATCACAGCATAAAGCTCGTGCATACCAATGGAGAAAATGATATGATACCAGCTTCCAATAACACAGAAAACGGCCAAAATGATATGGAGGTAGAGGAAAATCTCATAGCTCATTTGACGCACCGACTTGGTACCATTGATACAAAGTAAGTACATGGTAGCAAAAGCAACAAAGCCCCAGATCATGTAGTTGCGGCTCCATTCACCGGGGAGACGGCCTCTCAATTGAAGTGCCACCGCGTAGGCCACGGTATGAACAAGAATATCCACGGTGAAGAGTCTAGCGATCCAGCGATGCCAGTGGTTGAACACTTCAAACTGCCAGCCAGTCAACCAAATCAAAATATTGTTGCGGGCTGCGAAAACGGTGAGCCATACCATCTTGTGCATACCTAACTGACCCGAGCGAACAGCCAAGTATTTCCCAACCATTTGTTTGTGAGAATCCCAGTATTCGCCGTCATTTATCCAAGGGTAGTGCCATGAGAGGAAAAAAACACTCAAGAACATATATCCAGTCAAAAAGATAACATGAAGACGAGGGGGATAGCACATTAAAAACCACTTGCCTAGTTTCTGGGGGTTGGCTCGGTGCTTATTGAACAATGCAGGTAATACAATGTAGCGACGCATATAGCGGCTGGCAGCATTGTTGCTGAGAACTCTGACCAGACTAGGGACAAAAAATGAGCTCCAGTTGATGCACGTTTGAACAAATAGGATGCCAGCGATATACCAGGTGGTGATGAGTGGGAACATTTGAGCATAGTAGCCCTGCCAATGAGCCTGGGCGTAAACTTTGCAGCTGTCTGAGGGGAGGGTTTTTTCGTCCATAGTAAATGGCCCACTCATGGTTTGGTTGGCCTGTCTAAACCCTTGAGTGACATTGGCATCAATATACGCCTGCTTGTTATTCTTGTAGTCCAGGGACTCCTTATCCGCGTACTCTTCACATGCCTTTTGCATAAATCCCCAAGATTCTTTGATAGACTTTTCACCGGTGCCTGCTTGTTCCGCGGCATAATCAATACACGCAAACAATGACAAGCGGTAATCTTCAAAGCTGCACACACATTTGAGCTGTTCAGGGCTCATTCTACCGCGACCACCTCCACGACCCTTGCCCTTCTTAGGAGCTTTGCATTGGGACGTGATGGCACTGTTTTTGGCAACAAGAGTATTACAGTTACGATAGTACCAATCTATATTGAGAACCTGCATTTCAGCCATGGCAGTGGCAAAGAGTACGACGAGTGTGGAGTACTTCATGCTTGCTGGGGTTGACAAACGTACCATCGTGGCTCGCATCTATTCATTTATATACCCTAGGTTTTTTTTTTTACCTGTAGGTAGTGTCATTGTATCCTCCAACACTGCATTGCAGTACAGGTGCAGCGTGCATTGCATTACATATACTCCCCGCTCCATTCCGAAACTTGTGCCTATAGACTGTATTGTAGTTACAAAATCGCACAGATTTAAAGACACCATATCTGGGCCGGCCCCCAAATACTATATGATCCATTTTAGATTGCTGATTGACGTGTCGACCTTGTTTTTGCAAATCTATTTCATCTCAGATTATCAGATAATCACTGCGTCAGCAGTGCATCAGTGAGAATCTTTCGGGGAAGAATAATAGAATGACCCGAGAACGTAACCCTCGGGCTATTCACTGTATACGGGACTAGCAAAACTGCAGGTATACACAATAGTTGAATCAAGCCAAGCTAGCTGTTATTCCCGATGTCTGGCCCCTAAATGCTGTGTCTTCTGTCCCGTTACCTCGCGTGAACCCATATTTATACAGAAATAGGCCGGTAGCAAGTAAAGACTTTACATACACTCTCTAGGAGCGGAATAACAATTTGCGCACGCTAGCGACCCCACAACCTTAAGTTCAAGCCTAATTTCTCTTGGCCTGCACCCCAATACCTCGCTCCAGGTTTTGCCATTGCCCACATTTAGGTGCGACACGGCGTAACCTGAGGCAACAATATATTTAATTACTGAGTATAGAAGGAGCTTGAGCCAAAATCTCTATCTAAATAACGTTTAATCCTTCCTATTGGGCGTAACACGTCGCATCAGCTGTCCATGCATGAAACTTTTTATGCGCCACCGGCTGCACGGCGAGGTTGAGGTACGTTTTGGGAATAGGTCCATTTGACTGTGTTTAGAGTATAACTTTGAGTTCAGAGAGGACACGTATATGTTGGCGAATAGCAGTATAAACCAAGAGTAGTAACAGTTACTCATGGCCGACATTTTGGCCGGAGTTATTGGTCTACCTCCCCTGGATCATCCGTTATGCGAGTCCTACGCATATGTATGAATTTACACAGTTGCATGCGTCTTAGGGGTTAGGTGTACAGCCACTAGCCAATTGCAGGCAAGCTCGCGGAGGATCAAAAACCACAAAACAATAAATACGGCGCGCTAGTGGCGAGGAAACCAGCACTAGTTACACTCGGATTTTGTTTCTGGGTTGTAAAAATGAATTCTATCAAGTACTTGACGTTCCTAGGCATTCGTCCCAAGCTACTTTGTTAGAAGCTAAAATTAGCTTAATCAATCTCATCTGAAGATGAGTTCACTACACCTCGTGATCAGAGAATCTGGAGGCTGATAGCTCTAGAATATCAGTAATACTAAAAAGCTATGCGCAAGCTACGTGTGAGCTCTGAAAGTACCCCCTCTGAGAGATTGGTGGTGTAGTCTTTGCTCGCTAATTTTTACTAGTTGTTATGCTCGCGGGTCTAGCTTACTCTAAATAACGCCAGGTCTCAAAGGTATGGTTTAGCTGTGCTCTATCATGCATTTGGTACATTGAGATTGCTCCCTGTTCATGCTCCTCCAGGTATATTAGTCTATTTATACGCGAGTGCAGGGCGGCCATGCTACACATTGCACATGGCTCGTGACCTACATAGAGGTCAAGACCAGAGCACAAATACCCCGCTGTATCACCGTCTAATTTTTTTTGCCGTTCTTTTTGCGCGACTGCTTCTATAGCCGTCATGATCGCGTGACCCAGTGGTTGGGTAGGGGTTATAATTGACTGGCCTCGGGCAACGCAGGCATTGGTAGCAGGATCTACGAAAATCGCTAGTGGGGAGTCTTTGCATGTAAGTTCTGGCTTCGGTTTCTTCGAAGAATGCGTAGCATCGACGCTCGCCCTTTGCAGCCCCAGGCACCACTCTTTCATATCGACCTGCTGTTGGGAAGAAATAGATGGAAGAATAGCAGTAACATTTCCACGCCATAAAATTGGCCACGCTTTAAGATTCCATTCTGCGCATTGTTCCTTTGTGTCTGGTTTGTATTTAGAGGCCAGGGCAGTAAGAATTTCATGGCCAGGGAGCATGTCTTGTAGATCTTCTAAACTCGTCTCACTAGTTTGGCAAATCATCACATTCAATTTTAGGGGTTTAACATCGAGTTTAACTACTCTCCGCAGATGGGCGAGCTCACTAGCTTCGGAAATTTCCCGCTTAATTACACCGCAAACTTGTTGCACTTGTTCCGGAGAAACACATATATAATAAATAGGTACGAGTTTGAGCTTGGCCTCTCGTGAAAGGACCTGTTTGAATGGTCCCTGAATATTTTCTCGAGCCATGTATTGTGGCGTTTTTGCCACCACGCACTTTGCACATAGTCATGCCTGTACCCAACCGCTGAGCAGTCAGCCAAACATGAAACTTGAAACACGTAAACAACTGCAAGACCCCACGGGCGAGTCATGAGTGAGGGGGGGGAAGGGGGTAGGTAGAAATAAAAACTCTAAATATAGCTCTTTTTCCATTCCCCCTTAATTCTTGTTTAAAGCCAGCAATATAGTCTATAACATCTACATTAAAGCTTAGATTCCAAAAGTGTGCCAAGCCGCAGCAACCACTGTAAGGCTGTGCTGACTTTTTGTTGATGGGTGTAATTGCCGGTACCTCACCAACCCCTCAAGACTATATTCTTCCAATGAGTCGTGTTGGACGACAAGAAAGTATGCGCTGGGCCGCTCCTGAAGCCAACTACGATGGTGGCGACTGGGAGGAAGACGGTTTCGATGCGATTGCAGAAGAGGAAGAGGACGTACAAAGCATCAATAGCAATGAACTACCAATGGAAGAATCTGACCCCCGAGATGAGCCAGTACAGGACTATCGGGATATATATGAGTATTATGGAGATGATGAAGACACTAAACGCCAGAGTTATAACCAGCAACTTGAGGATGAGATCTACCAACGGCTGACCCCAGGGCACAGCCGCACGACGTCTGCAGACTCGCAAGTGGATCCCGAACTCGCGGCTTTGTACCAGGGTACTGATGACTTTCTCAATCGTCCTATTTCTATTTATACTGATGATATGCGAACGAAGCCGCTCGCAGTGGCTACCTCTGATAGCGACCGCCGGATTTACAAAATGCTCAATCCCAAGGGTGAGACTGGAGATAACGCTGATTATGATGAGTCCACTCCCCAGCTTACGCCCGTATGTACATCGATCCCGCCTCTACCTCCGCTGAAAGGTAGTGAAAGTAGCGAGACTGAACGGCAACCTACAGAACCCCTCGCCAAGGATGTGAGAAACCTTAAACTTGGGGACAGAAAAACTGCAGAAGGTACTGAGGGATTCCATGACGCTGTCAACACTCATGGTGTAGTCAAAAGTCGCGATGCAGTCGATACAGATCTACAAGGCAGCTCCAAAGATGATGAGCAGTTTCCTACTGAGCCTTTGGAGTCTGCCCCCGCTCCTCCTTACCATGATGACCCAGAACCTACTGCTGCTCCTCCCCCTCAGCCCACTGACTTGCAAAAAGAGCTCCAGGCTGTGCAGTCTGAGCTAGATGCCAGCAATCATGACTTGCATGTGGCAGATACCAACGCAAAATTCTCTAATCCTCCAGAAGAGAAATCTGTTTCAGCTGAAACCGAGGAGAAGGCTGCGTCGCCAGAGTTGACACCCATTCATTCCCCATCGCTTGCATCGGTCGCATTTACCCCTAGCGACCTACCCGGAGATTATGACAGTAACATCTCACCTACACCATCACGCCATGGCTCCAATAGCTCAAGGACTTCGTTTGTGGTCAACCCTAATGGTAGTAGGGCAGTGGCAGCTCCTGCGTTGGCACTAACTTGCGCTACACCTGAAGGATCAGATGGGGAAAATGATGCACGTGAGAAACCTGATTGGCAGCCTCGGTGGGCACCAGCAGTACCACGTGCCACTGAGCCTGAAAGCGAAGAGGAGCAGCTTGGTACTGATTTGCATGAGTCGCAAATTTCTCTTGATATGAGCGACTACTCAAGCATCGCCTCCAAGCCCCAAACCCCTGAAGTACAAGGGTTTGTAGATGATGATGCGGTCATTGAGGAAGGCAGTGGCTCTAGTATTAGTAGCAATGACTCTGATGATACCACCACAGGACGGGGTGCTGTGGGAGTCGCTTTACCATCGCTGAACTCTACCAACTCTCCTGATGAAAGTCTGAGATCCACTGTCGGCTCGCTTGAGAATGACACTGAGGGGCCTGAGCACGATGACAGTCCAGCGCCTCAGTCTAAATCGATATCTTCAAAGATCACTCGTCCGCCAGTTATTGACCTCAAAGCTGTTTTTGCTTTAGATACTAGTGCCAAACGATTAAGGTCGCTGTGGGATCTGCGAGTCAAAGAATCCGAATATACCACTCAATTGAGCACATGGCTTGAGTCTACCTATGAATCAGCTGTCGACAAGAGCTTGTTGTTCCCTAATGGTCAGCCTCCTGAGAGTGAGGGCCATTCGTTGCCTACCTCTAGACAGGTAGGCACTGCCATCACGCATAGTGGTGCCAAAACCAAGGAGACGTTCCAGAAAGTTGGCAAAGGCTTTAATGTGATGAAAAAGTTGATGCGTAGCTAAAATTTGGTAGGTAAAGGTCCCCATTTCTTTATATTTAAGTAAATACAAGTGTCGAAAAAGCTATAGTCGATTCGAGGATGGTCCTAGTTAGGGGTACACAGTCAGAAGATATTTAGCTCGGTGAAGTTTCAAATCATTAGGAGCGCACAATCAAGAGGTGCGGTCCCTAAAATGTATACTCTTCTACCCCTTTCGCACCCCCTACCTACTCCCTACATAGGTATCAAGTCCTGCGGACCCTACAGAGTGCTGACATGGACTTTTTTGCCCCTAGAGAGGCATCTACACAACCGGCAGCTCGTGTAGTTCCTTGGGCTGAGAAATACCGCCCAAAATCGCTGGACGATGTGGCTGCGCAGGAACAAATCATTTTGACCCTCAAGAAGACGTTGAGTGCGTCGAACCTGCCCCACATGCTGTTCTATGGGCCACCAGGAACGGGTAAAACCTCGACTATTCTGGCGCTTGCACGGGATCTTTTTGGCCCTGAGCTCAGTAAATCGCGTGTACTCGAACTCAATGCCTCGGACGATCGCGGTATTGCCGCTGTTCGGACTAAAGTGAAGACCTTTGCCCAGGGAGTTGTTTCTGGGCCTACAACCGAGCAATCAAGCAAGTACCCGTGCCCCAACTTTAAGATCATTGTGCTTGATGAAGCGGATTCAATGACCCAGGACGCACAAGCCGCTTTGCGTCGAATCATGGAGACCAACTCCAAGTACACTCGTTTCTGTCTTGTTTGCAACTATGTAACGAGAATTATTGACCCAGTGGCATCCCGGTGCACCAAATTTCGATTTCAGCCCCTCAATAACGATAACGCACTCGCTCGTCTCAAGTTAATTTGCGAGTCTGAGAACGTTAATGCCCAGAACAAGGCCCTCGAGAAGCTGCTGGCAGCCTCCAATGGCGATTTGCGTCGTGCTATCACGCTTCTTCAGAGCTCCAAGGGACTTGTTTCTGATGATTCCCCCTTGACCGAGCATCTCGTGGATGAGATCAGTGGCACTGTTCCTGACTCTGTGCTCAACAAACTAGTTGATGCCATTCTCGATACATCATTGCCGATCAATAAATTGCAAGCAATTGTTAAAGACGTTGTTTACGAAGGTTGGAGTGGGGGCCAAGTTGTAGATCAGGCTCACGATAGGTTCATCCAATCAACATCGTTGAACGATGCCAAAAAGGCAAAAATATCTTTGAAGTTTTCTGAAATTGATCGCTCGCTCGTGGACGGGAGCGACGAGCACATTGTATTACTAGATATGGCCTTCAAGGTCGGTGAGATTGTTAGAGGGTGAGGTGGAGCTTTTAGTGTATATAGCTTTCAAGTATATTCAAGTTTAGGTAGCTCAGGGCACATTTTGGGCTTTGAATCAAGCCGATTCCCTCAGTCCTAAATGACGCGTTTAAAGATCTACAGACTAAATATACTGAGAAATCCAGTTGAACGCATCGCCATAGCCAGTACGCAAATGCAAGCTGCACATGAAAACCTCCATGGGGCGAGTATTTTCAGGGAGCTGGACCTTGCCCTTACCAGTAGGGGTGATACCGAAAGTCTCGATGAGCTGGTACTCGGAAACGGCAGTATCGCGGTCGATCTTGTTGCCGAGAATGACAAAGGGGACCTTGGAAAGCTCCTCGATATCAAGCAAAGCGTCCAACTCAACCTTGGACTCCTCGAACCGCTCGGGGTCAGCGGCATCGATGAGGTACACGACAGCGCTGACCTCAGGGAAGTAGTCGCGCCAAACACGGCGAGCTTGCTCGTGGCCTCCCAAATCAAAAGTGGTGAAAGTGATGTTACCAATGCTCAGCTCTTCGCTAGTAGGATGAGTGGTGGGATTTAGCTGAGCCATACGACCGGTTTTGAGAAGGTGGAGGAGTGTACTCTTGCCGGCGGCGTCCAAACCCAGGAATAATAGCTTTCCGTGCTTGTTCCAAAGTCCGAGCGAGCTAAGGATATCGGTAAACCAGTTGACAATACTCCACATGTCAAGTTGCGTAAGCAATTCAGAGACTCTTTCGCTTCTTTATCACATCATGGAAAAGGGGTTTCGAGGGGGTAAAGCTGGCAGGTGCATAATGCGCTCATCACAGGGTTTCCCTCTCTATATAATTCGTCCATATATCTTTCCAATCTTCAACCGGTACTATTGAAGCAAAGCTGGCCCTCGATCGATTAGCGATTGATCCCAGTCGGACTTGCTGAGTGCCCGTAAAGATACTCAAGTGCTCAAGTATGCGCTTCTCTAGCATACTTATAGTATTGAGAGTTGATTCCACATCTTCTTTATCGAGTTCCTGATGCCAATTACTCAGGAAACCGTCAATATCGTTGGCTACCCGTATCCAATACTCACTACCAGCTGGTGTCGCAGGAAGCAGTGCCACCAATGGTAAGACATCGTCCATAACCTCATCAAGCGATTTATAACCGGTAGTGCTTCGGTGAACATATTCACGACCAATTGTTTCGAGCTTTTCTTCCAAGATAGCTTCCATTGATAGGGTTGGGGTGTGTGTGGAGGTAGTCTCGATTACTATGCCCCAAGACGAGCAGCAGGATGATGCTCCACCGCCGTATAGTTTAGTTGACGAGCACAATCAGCAAAGGCCGCAGCCGTCTAGTCAACAGAGACCCTCTCTCCCAGCACATAACCAGCAAGCACATCCACAGGCACAGGCACAGCCCGGTGTCTCGAGTCAGTCTCGTCCCCCTAGTAAACATCACTCTGCCTCAGAAAAACCAAGCAAACACTCAACTGGATATCCAAGCGAGAAGCCTCCAAAACATGGACACAGCAGCGGCTGGAGCCATAACCAGCAAAGCCAGTCCAGCATAGCTCAAAATCAGATGCTTTCCAACCAAGTTCCGAATCACGTTCATCACCAATTTCATGGCCATAATGGTATGCACCATCCTCCAGGAATGCCATTCGCTCCTGGTATGTCTGGGCCTCCTTATGGGCCTCCTTATGGGCCTCCCCCTGGTCCTCTTCGCTACCCTCCCAATTACTTTTGTAGGGAATGTAGAAATACAGGTGTTAAGCACAGTGGATCTTCTTGTAAAGACTGCTGGGATATGTTTGGTCCTCGCAACAACCAAATCCTCACTGCACCACACCCACCGCCAGGACATGGACGGGTGGTGATGCCTGGAGATCCTTCAATCGGTGGCATTCTGTGTGGGAGGTGTAGAGGAACCGGTCTTACACATGAATTGCTACTATTTGAAGAGACGTGTCGCGTTTGTGGAGGTATCGGTCGTATTATCAGGTAGACACGCATAGCAACAAACTAAGTATTTATATTTATTAACCAGTTTTTGAGAGTTTCATTAGACAGGGACTCCCCAGTTACACTCGTGAACGGTCCATACCGTTCCAAGTAAGGCTCCAATTTATCGTAGTTCAAGCCGATCTGAGCAACCCCATGCGAATCATCACTCAAGCAGAATTTACCATTCTCGGATTTTATCAAATCTGCGATATCTTGTTGAGGATATGGCGTCGACCAACCTTTTCTAATGGCAGATGTATTGATCTCAAAGAGACAGCCAAGCTCCACTGCAAGGCGTACATTGCGTACGACTCTGGGCCATAGTTTATCTGGAATACTATGATCTGGGGCAAAAAGTCGAATCAAATCAAAATGGCCCACTACGCTGGGTTTCAGTGCTTCAATCATGGCATATTGCTGGTCAAAGTACTGCTCAAGCAAGGCTTCATTGCTTGCACCCGCACTATTGCGAGCTCGCTCCCATTGCTCTTTATCAAAATCAATCGGAATACCATTAACATGGTGCAGTGATCCTACAAACATGTCAAACTCGTACTTTTTGTGAAGGCTCGTCACATACTCGAGATCTAGCCCCTCGGCTTCAAACCCCACCAGAATACGAATCTGACCAGCGTATTTAGTTTTTAGCTGTTTAGCTTGATTATAATAACAATCAAAAGCCTTTTCTAGATCTTGGGGTGATGTATTAGACTCGATCTCTTCAGGGTAGAGCTGTTCGGGTATTAACCGGGGAATGTGTTCAGTCAAGCATAATAGAGTAAACTTTTTCACAATTGCTGTGGTCACTATATCTTCAAGTGTATCCCTAGCATGTTGGCAATAACTTCCCGAGTGGGAATGGTGAGTATGCATCGTATTTAGCTACTACACGTGAACCTACGAATTTGTGAAATGGGAGTGGTGTTTTTTTTTGTGGGGTACTTTTTTTTTTTTTTTTCTAACTTGACAACATGTTGACCTCAAGTGATTCAATTTTGGACAAAATCGGCGAGACTCCGCTGGTGAAACTCAACAAAATCCCCCAGTCTGAGGGAATTAAATGCCAAATGTACGCCAAGCTCGAGTACTTCAATTCAGGTGGTTCCGTCAAGGACCGTATTGCCAAGCGCATGATCCTTGAAGCTGAAGCAGAGGGACGTATCAAACCTGGTTATACTCTGATTGAGCCTACCTCAGGCAATACAGGTATTGGTTTGGCCCTTGTAGGTGCAGTCAGAGGTTACAAGACCATCATTACCTTGCCCGAGAAGATGTCCAATGAGAAGGTCAGTGTTCTCAAGGCTTTGGGCGCTGAGATTGTTCGTACCCCTAATGAGGCTGCCTGGGATGCCCCCGAGTCCCACATTGGAGTCGCCAGACGTTTGGAGAAGGAGCTTCCCAATGCGGTTATCTTGGACCAGTACTCCAACCCCAACAACCCAGATGCTCATGAGCTTGGCACTGGTTTAGAAATCTGGGAGCAAACTAATGGTAAAGTGGACGTGCTTGTTGCTGGTGCTGGAACCGGTGGTACCATTACTGGTATCTCCAAGGCTCTCAAATCTAAGAACCCCAAGATCAAGGTGATTGGTGCAGACCCCAAGGGTTCTATTCTCGCTATCCCAGAGTCTCTAAATGATAGCAATGCTCCTTACAAGGTTGAGGGTATCGGTTACGATTTCATTCCTGATGTCCTCGACCGCGATACCGTCGACGAGTGGATCAAGACTGAGGATCGTGAGTCTTTCTTGCTTGCTCGTCGTCTCATTCGTGAGGAAGGCTTCCTTGTTGGTGGCTCTAGTGGTAGCTCTCTTGCCGCTGCCCTCAAGGTAGCCAAGACTTTGCCAGAGGACGCTACTCTTGTATTCATATGCCCCGATAGTATCCGTTCCTATCTCACCAAATTCGTCGATGATGATTGGATGGATTATAATCAATTTGTTGATGACGCTACTCTCAAAGAGCGTGCCGCCCGTAAAGAGCAGTTCAAAGGTGCCACAATCAAGGATTTGCGTCTCAAACCCGTGGTCAAGATCACCGAGACTGCCCAGCTTGGTACTGCTATTGACACTATGAGTGAAAAGGGCTTCGATCAGCTCCCTGTCTCTGATTCTCAGGGTAAGCTTGTTGGTATTGTAACCCTCGGTAACATCCTCAGCCATATTTCCAGCAACCGCGCCACTCCTTCTTCTAGTGTTAAGGATAGCATGATTGATTTCCGGACGCTCAAGGAGTTTTCCAAGGCCTCTAAGCTGGGTGGTGGCTCTAGTGAAAAGCGCCGCCAGTTTGTCGATATCACTGTAGACACCCCTCTTGAGCAGCTTAGCGAATTCTTTGACAAAAACTCCGCTGCTATTGTTACTGAGCAAACTTCTGAAGGTCTCATTCCCAAGTACGTCGTCACAAAAGTCGATTTGCTTGCCTTTTTGCAAGCCAGAAAATAAGATGATTGCGTGTGTACTATGTTCAACCGCTAGCCAGATAAAGCTCACAGGAGCGTCAACCGCTCTAGATTTTAGCTTGAATATATCTAATTTATCTGTATTTTTGGAGCCAGTGGGATAGACAAGCAGGCGCGAACCGATTAAGCCTATTTGTACATTTTGCCTAGGAGTCAGTCAGGATTAAGCTGGTGTTTCGCTTTTCTCCATCACTTAACCATTTATTCCAATATGTGCAGTATACTCTCTACATTGAACTATTTACTGATCTTTTTTGTCGCCCACATTGAGACCCATCACCTCGAACAGGCCATTCATATCCTCCTGACGAAGCTCGATTCCTTCTTTCTCCATTAGCTCTTTAACTGCGAGCATCTTGGCCCGTACTTCTTTGTCCATCATGAGCTTCACTTGCTTCATGACACCCATATCTCCAGAATACCCTTTCTCGGCAATAAGGGCACTGACCTCCTTTAGAGCCTCGAGGGTCTGAGGGGATTTCGTCAATTTCTGGACCAGTGGGTTATCCATGAGTTTAGTGATTTTGTCCTGGTCGAGATCCGGGAACTCCAATCTGCAGATCGGCGAGGAGCTAATGCACCGGACTTGGGTAGCAGCGAGTGTGCGACAGGCAAAACGGGAAGCACTGATAGATCTGGTCGCGATATTTCTCAACATGATTGCGGTAGTTTGTGGAGTCCTTTTGGATAGAAGCCCTCTAAGTCTCGGGGTGCTAGAGCCAATGGGGTATTTCTAGCATACCCCCCCTTGAGCAGCTCTGCAGATAGCCGGCATATAAATTGATCTGGGCGCACCAAATTCGTGGAAAATCGCTAACATTCTATGACATTTCAACTTCTAGGAGCTAAGCATATAAAATAATACAAGAACACCTCTACACTTTTATAACACAATCATCCATAAATTACTCAGGTAGATTTGGTTTTCGCATGCTTTTTGTGCTTGTGCTTCTTTTTACCGACCATGGCGTCTGCAACAAGGGATTCAAACATCTGTACTTCCTCTGCTTCTTGTGCAGTGCGGGTAGTGTTTTTGAACACCTTGCCAAGCTCAAACATGGCTCTGGCGCGGGCAGCACGAACTTTGCTGTCTGTTCCCTTTTCATACAACAGGTTATCAGCGACTTGCCGTAAAATACCCTGGAGTTCGAAGCGGGTGCCGGTCCACAATGCGACTAAGACATTACCCATGATACCTTGATCACGCTCGGCCTTTTCTTCGGCTGTGAGAGCCTCTTCTTCTAGCTCCGACAAGGTCTTGATATAGTTGGCCGCGTCCATAGCTGTAGTTAGGGTGTTCCAACCGTCCTTGATGATGGATCCTCTTTCCTTGAATGATGAAAGAAGGCCGCCTACTCCGAACAACGATTTGTGGGATTTGATGAAGATGTTCGCACGTGTGTAGTATACATGGCCAATGGTATGCAGTAGCTCCAATCCAAACGATTCCAACTTGAGCTCATTAGCTTCGAGCTGCAACTGATCCACAAAACTCTTGAGCAAAGCTTCGTCGTGGCTTGAGGCTTTACCAGAGGTGATAAATTTGCTGGACCACTGCTCTGTTACCGCAGAAAGTTTATTAGCGAGGATCTCAGTGAGTTGATCGATACGCTGGGCCCTGGATTCGCGGGATGCTTCGGCAAGTTTACGTTCTTGCTCTTTACGAGCTAAACGTGCAGCCTTTTCTTGGGCTGCATTAGCAGCTGCTGCACTAGCGTGCGTACTATGCGCCGCAGCAGTGGCGTGAGCGTCACTAGTAGCAGTTGAAGGTTGGCCGGCACCGGGTGAAGTAGGGGCACCATTGGAGGTCGTACTAGCAGAACCAGAATTCAGGGAAGAAGGGGCAGCATGAAGTTGAGCAGGGGCTTGGGCGTGAGCTTTTGGTTCAGTGGGGGAAGTGGTGGGAATGCCAGCAGAAGCAGTAGTGGTATCCGCCGCATTCGCACCAGTAGCCGTGGCGTCACTAGTGGTGCCCTCAGCACCAGCTTCTTCAGATTCCTCAGCTTTAGCCATTTTCATCATTTCCTTGAACATCGATAGCTCACCAATCCAGGGCTGAAACGCTTCACCACCAAAGATTTGCACCACAAGCTCCATGGGATCCTCAAAACCAGCATCGGGAATGGCCGCTTCTTTGCCATGCTTATCGTAGCGTTCTCTGAGCTGAGGATCGTTGAGCACTTGGTACGCCTCACCAACTGCTTGGAACTTTGCTTTGGCCTCCTCATCACCGGGATTCTTGTCCGGGTGAGTCCGTACCGCCATACGACGGTACGCTTTACGGATTTCATCGGAAGTGGCATCAACTTGCACTTGCAAGACATCATAGTACTCAGTGTCTACCGCCATATTTTGCTTGGCTGTGGTATAAGCTGACGGTAAAAGTCCGAGGGGTGGTGGGAGGAGGGTGCTGAGAGAGCAATCAGGCCTGTTTAGGTCTAGTTGCAGGTTGGAAAGGATCTATGTATTGATTTCTATTTATTATGCGGAAATTCCAGCTAACTGATTGTAATTTTTCTCGCTGCTAACAACGCTTTGGTTCTCTATTGTAGTGGCATCATCATGACACACATGGAGCTTGTGGTGGCAGCTAGCAAGATGGTAGGATTCATCCAGCGGATCGTGCACCAGTTTTTTACCGTGATTTCTAGTGGAACAAACGAAGAGTTAGGGCGGCTTTTGCTTGTCTTGCTCTCTGTTTATGTGCTATTGATGCTCTTGGCACGTATGCTGCGGGCAGTCTGGGGAACTGTTGTGTTTATCTTCAAAGTTGCTTTTGTATGTGTCGTGGGGATCTTTGCCTACACTGCTTATAATTATGGGCTTGAACCGGCATTAAATTTGCTACAGAAACCAGTAGTGGCACTACCCTTGGGCATTGATTTTGATTTCGTATTGCGACGGGTACTTCATAACTATCAGTAATTTATTAATTAGAACTACGAGTCTAAGCATTCAATAGGACGGCATAATTACATAGGCAGGCGACTTTCAGAAATCATTTGTGCCTAGCAATTCTAGAAGCCAGCCCACCTTGGGAGCTTATGCAATATTCCGAGTCTAAGCAGTTCTAGAACCTCCCTGTGATGTCATTCCTGAGCCATCACAGGCATCCTCACTGGGAAATCAAGCACCATAGATGCCGATGGATTAGAGTATAGGTACCATATGTTCTGGGCATTCTCGGAAAGGCGACTCCCTTGCTACTTTTAATATGTGGTTACAATTCAGATGCATGTACATGCATAACGTCATTCTGGTACCCCGGACGTTTACAGTGAGGGTTCTCCTTTCGAGAGTATAAAGGGGGCAAATAAAGTTTCATTAATCGAGCAAGGGCTTTGAAGTCAGATTGAGAATTAGACAAGACCATAGCTTTATCTGTTGAGGCAAGCGCTAGCTAACAAGTTGATCTCCACAAAATAAAGCGCCAGAGACAAGAGCTTGCATATACGTGCTGATTGATGAACGCTTTGTATCGAGCCAATTTCTTAGGTTGTGCATAAGAATTAGAGTACAGCTTTATCAGGGCAATTCTAAGGCTCTTAAGTGCCCAAGTGCCTATCAGCAATAGAATCGACAGGCCCGAGCCGGATGCAATCATTCACCACAGAGGCTGGATCGCTTCGAGCAATCTCTTCCAGCCATTCTAGACAATTCACCGCAAGTATAGTCGAAACGCGCGCTGTCCCATTATAAATTCAAAGTAGATTATAGACTTTCTATGCATTGGTATGCATCACGTTATGTAACAGGTTTTTCAGCACCATAGTCATTTGTCATTACTGCATGCTGCGCTCCGCCTATAAATTGCGACTTGCCCCATCACTCATCACTAAAAGAATGGTTCACCAAGTAGC
Source organism: Wickerhamiella lipophila (assembly GCA_030582055.1). Classification (NCBI taxonomy): domain Eukaryota; kingdom Fungi; phylum Ascomycota; class Dipodascomycetes; order Dipodascales; family Trichomonascaceae; genus Wickerhamiella; species Wickerhamiella lipophila. The sequence goes on along the minus strand of JAKTWO010000011.1, from coordinate 31,550 downwards.
TTCCAAAGATGAATTCGAGTCCGCTATCGCCTCTGGCACTGTCCTCGTTGACTTCTGGGCCGACTGGTGCGGTCCTTGCAAGGCCATTGCTCCAGTCTTTGAGAGTCTTGAGAAGAAATACGACTCCATCAAGTTCCTTAAGGTGAACTTCGAGGAGCACGGTGACTTGGCCTCCCAGTTTGATGTCACTGCTCTCCCGACTTTTATTTTGTTCAAGGACGGCAAGCCCGATAACGTCGTTAAGGGTGCCAACCCCCAGAACCTTCAGAAGCTCTGCGAGGCCAACAAATAAGATAGCTTGCTAGTTTTATTATATCTTGTCTTAATCAATTTCAGACCTGCATTAGTTGGGAGTCAAATACTGGTGAAGACGGATAATATCGTCACAGGGCCTTGGCTCCTAATCAACAGGGTTGTTATTTCAGATAGCTTGTTGAAGTTGATGGTGCGGATCACGTAGTAAGTAGCTAAATCAAACCTCTTAATCTTATCCACATGTCACCGTCGCAACCTAGCCCTGACAGCCTGACGGCACTGAGTGCACAATGACTACTGCATAATGGCGGCACTTGGCTTAAAAGAAAGCTAATACATGTTGTTTGTATATATCAAAAATGATGGACCAACAGAAGACGCCCGTTGACAACCACCATGGTGTAGTTTACTTCTTGATTGCCTTTATTGGGTGCTGTATTCTGCTGTCTGGGGTTCTGATTCTCCTCAACACCTCACGACGTCGACGCCATACTATTTGGTTTCGAATTTGTAGGCGGTATCCGTGCCTTGCGAGGTGGATCGAACCAATTAATACATGCCCGGCTAAACAAGTGTTCGACAGCGAGAGGCTTGATCAGCTATTCCCAAAGCATAGCTATGTGGGACTGCTCGAATCATGCCGTATATGCTTAGAAGATATAGAGCCTCGTAATTCAGTACGAGAACTCCCCTGTGGTCATATATTCCACACCAAATGCATTGAGATTTGGCTCACAAAGTATCAAGCTCGATGTGCGTTATGCTCTGCAAACATTGATTCTAATGGAGAGATCACCAAAGATGTAGAACAGCAGCGAGAAGCAGTAGAGGAACCTGCGAGACCTACACCCGCGATGCAAGGTATGCCTTACGGAACTAGTATTACCGAGCTGTAGAGGCAAGAGGGGGCACTGGTTAGCCTACCGTTGAGTCTCACCTAAAATAATCACTCAAAATGGTTCATTATAAGCACCTGCCAGCTGGTCAGACTTTAACCTTTGATGATCTGCAGGGTTCGCAGAGGCTTCGTACAAGGCAATAACAGGTGCTTTGGACAACTTTTGCCATGATCCGCTCAAGCCAATATAAGAAATCTTTGTTTCCTCTGCCCCGTAGTTATTCGGAATGTATATCTGGAGACTTGTGAGGTTGGCAAACTTTGGGCGATTGATGGCATACTCCACAATTCCATTATTGGAGCTAGAACCGACACCAAGACCTTCAGGGTGTTGAAGAGCTTGCAAAGGTTTAGTATCAGCAGCAGTTGCAAAGTCCAAATCGTCTCTGTTCTTGTAAAGACGCAGTTCTTGAGGAGCAGAATCATCCGCAAGTGACCGGATGTGTATAGAATGTAATTGGACGAGCCCATTGAAAGGAATCACTAGCAGGAGCTCTTCATCAACGTCACTTTGTAGCAATGGGGTAACCTCCAGACGGTCCGAGTACTGACGCATGATAGCACGACCTTGGCCGTCTTCCGATTCATTCAAACATCGGACATGGTCGTGGTCAATACATGCATGAAGACTCTGAGCAGGATTGCTATCGGGTGGTGCCAAATGGTCATCCTCATCATGGCAATGACCTCCTCCGTGGTTGTGCGAACAAGACATTGTAGCTATCAAGCATGCATTACCTAAGTATATAGACTATGGTCAGTCAAGAACTAGTCTAGAATCTAGCAATTTTAATATATGGACTTATGATTCTAGACATGGGCATGGCAATATTTCTAGCCCCTAATAAGTTCTTTTCAACTTGGAAATCGCACTGCTCATTCAATCCACTCAATTGACTATCCCGGTGAATCGGCCATGCTAGTTGGCTAGACCATCTCACCACCCCTGCCTCTATGTCTCTACCATCCAAAGACCTTCTTGCCGCCGGATATGCTACACCTTTGACTCGTCAGTGGCAGTCCAAAACCACCCTAACCAAGGATATGTTTGTGTATCCCCTTTTTATCACTACTGACCCTGATGCCGAAGTCTCGGTCAAGAGTCTCCCAAACCAGAAACAATGGGGCATCAACAAGCTAATACCATATGTTGCGACACTTGTTGAAAAGGGTCTACGTAGTGTTTTACTTTTTGGAATTGTACCTGAAGGCGATAAAGACCCTCATGGCCTTGCAGCAGATAGCCATGATACCCCCGTGATCCAGGCCATTAGAGCCCTCAAAGCTAATTTCCCAGACTTGTTTATCATTTGTGATGTTTGCTTGTGTGAGTACACTTCTCACGGTCACTGCGGAATCCTTCGCGAAGAAGATGGCTCAATTATCCGTGACAAGAGTGTGGGGCGGTTAGCACAAGTGGCTGTTGCGTACGCAAAGGCCGGTGCAAACGCAGTAGCTCCTAGCGACATGATTGATGGCCGTATCCAGGCAATTAAGCAGGGTCTAATCGAAGCCGACTTGGCCTACAGAACCATGCTCATCTCTTATTCTGCCAAATTTGCTGGTAATTTATATGGCCCCTTCCGTGATGCTGCCGAGAGCTGTCCCAAAGCAGGTGATCGTAAAGCGTATCAGCTTCCTCCGGGTGGTCGCGGCCTTGCTCGTAGAGCCTTGCGCCGCGATGTCGAGGAAGGTGCTGATGCATTTATTATCAAGCCCTCGACTTTCTACCTGGATATCGTCTCTGACGCTGCTGAAATATGCAAAGATTACCCAATTGCTACATATCAGGTATCAGGAGAATTTGCAATGCTTCATGCTGGTGCCGAAAAGGGCGTTTTTGATCTCAAGGAGATGGCCTTGGAGGCCGCATACGGAAACCTGAGAGCCGGTGCTAATATTCTCATCAGTTACTTTACTCCTGAGTTTTTAGATTGGTTGGATTAAATCAAGGTTTCAGAAGCTCTTCTGACATTCGTTCGCTACCTCCTGTCTAAATCTAAGCGCGATAAGATGCGTGAGTTATTTTGTATATAAATAATTAAAACAATCAAAGCAAAAGCTTGAATCATGCTGCCAAAAGCTGCTCCTGCTCCTGCTCCTGCTCTTGTTCTTGGTCCTCTTCCCCAGGCACAGTTGCAGGTACTTTGGGCATCGAAGGCACATTTGACACACCATTTTGAGATTTTTTAGAATCACCACGGGTTTCCACGGCCCGGTGACCAGCTGCTCGCTCAATGGCCAACAACTCTTCCTCAATCTCCAGCTCCTCCTCACCGGTGATCCTCGTAGCAAGCATATCACTAACTTCCTGCTGATACGCAATTCCATCTGCGCTGTCGTCCATGATTTTTTCTACTCTTTCAAGAGACATTTGATTATTGAGCTCTTTTAGGACATTATTTCCTTGCTCGAGACCAAACAGAACATCTTTTTGGATCAATGAGAACTCAATGTTTGAGGTGAGCTCTTCAAGTGTTGAAAGTTGCTGATCAGTCTTGATAAGTAGCTGTTGCTGGTACTTTTTGCGCCTCAAGAGTACAAGTGCACGCTGCTTATCGCCATTGGCAAGGCACTGTTTGGCAAGCTCATGCTCACGTACTACCACAGATGAGATACGCTTCTGATACTGCTTGATTTTATCTCTTTGTAGCTTCAAGTCAAGCACTGCCTTATCCTGTGCACTCACTTTCGGCTTTGACCTCCAAAACATTTGGTAAGCGGTACAAAAAACGGGGGTGAGCAGGGGGGTGCAAGGGTGGTTTAGGTATTTGACCTTCAAGGAAAAAAAATATAGTAAAGGATGAACCAAAAGCAAGTGGATGATCTGGTCCACGAGATCTTGGTACAGTTTATAGAGGAAGATGGATGCAAAGTCAAAGCAGTGGACCTCGACAGGGCAATTGCTATTGCACAGCAGGTTGATGTTAAACTTCGCAGAGTCAAAAAAGTTCACATGGCAGAAGCCGCACAAAAAAGTCTGAAAATACTCAAAGAGGCTGAAAAGGCAAGAGAGCCGTCACAAGAACAAGTGAGTGATGTACCACTAATGACAGTTACTCCCGAACAGCAGAACGTAATGAACAAAAACACTGTTTCGCTGTGGAACGTGCCCCAAGCCGATATGAAGGCTGAAAAAGAAGAGAAACCAAAGAAAAAGAAACGGAAGCTCGAGAAAGATTCTAGAAAACCGCAAACCTCGGTTACTCTGGCTGATTTAGGAGGAATTGACAAAATTATTGCCCAAATTAACGAACTAATATCAATGCCTCTTGGTCACCCAGAAGTCTACAGTCACATTGGCTCAGATATTCCTAGAGGTGTCCTACTACATGGGCCTCCCGGTTGCGGAAAAACGATGCTTGCCAACGCAATTGCCAATGAATTGGGTGTGGCTTTTATTAATGTGAGTGCCCCAAGTGTTGTTAGTGGCATGAGTGGTGAAAGTGAGAAAAAGCTCCGTGAAATCTTCGAAGAGGCCAAGGAACTCGCCCCTGCACTCATCTTCATTGACGAAATTGATGCCATCACCCCCAAGCGTGAGTCGGTGCAACGCGAAATGGAGCGCCGTATTGTCGCACAGCTACTCACATGTATGGATGATGTCTCGCTCGAGAAAACTGGCGGCCGCCCAGTGATGATTATAGGCGCTACCAATAGACCTGACAGCATTGATCCAGCTCTTCGGCGTGGCGGACGTTTCGATAATGAAATTTGCATGACGGTACCCGATCAAGAGTCGCGTGAACGCATTCTTCAGACAATTTCACAAAGATTAAGACTTGAAGGTGACTTCAATTTTAAAGAGCTTGCCAAGCAAACCGCAGGATACGTCGGGGCTGACCTTAATGCTCTAGTGGCTGCAGCGGGTGTCTGCGCTATAAAACGTATTTTCAGTGAGATGGGGACCGAGCGTGACTCCCATCAAGATGAGGAAATGGTTGATGAAGGCGCTGCCGTTGCTGTTTCGACCACTCCAGCTGTGGCTATCTCCAATGCTGATGCCCTAACTCCTAACCTGATTGCACAATTCTTGGCACGTCATCCAGAACCCTTGACTCCTGACCAGCTAGAACCTCTGGCAATCAAATTCGAAGACTTTGAGAAAGCAATCCCTACTATTCAGCCCAGTTCCAAGCGTGAGGGATTCGCTACAGTTCCTGATGTTACCTGGGAGAATGTTGGCGCCATGTCTTCTATTCGCGAAGAATTAGAGTTCGCTATCGTAGAACCAATCAAAAACCCTGAGCTCTATGCATCCGCTGGTATTAGTGCGCCCTCTGGCGTATTATTATGGGGACCACCCGGCTGTGGTAAAACCCTTCTGGCAAAAGCCGTGGCTAATGAATCGCGCGCGAATTTTATCTCGGTGCGTGGCCCGGAGCTTCTCAACAAGTACGTGGGCGAAAGTGAGCGCGCGGTTCGTCAGGTGTTTGTCCGCGCTCGTGCATCCACTCCCTGCGTTATCTTTTTTGATGAGCTTGATGCGCTTGTGCCCCGGCGTGACGACACAAACTCAGAGTCTAGCTCTCGAGTGGTCAATACCCTTCTCACTGAACTCGATGGCGTTGGAGATCGTCAGGGAGTTTTCGTTATCGCCGCTACAAACAGACCAGATATGATCGATAACGCCATGTTGCGTCCTGGTCGTCTTGACAAGCAGCTCTTTGTCGAGCTCCCCAACGCCAATGAAAGGGTAGAGATTCTGCGCACATTGAGTCGCAGCTCACCCCTTGATGCATCGATTGATTTGGTCGCTGTTGCTCACGATGATCGGTGCCGGAATTTCAGTGGTGCTGATCTTGCCGCTTTGGTCAGAGAAGCCACCGTACTCTCGCTAAAAAGCATCCTGAAAACACAGTCTGGCCAATCTGTTATTGTCCATCAGTCCGATTTCAATGTGGCTTTCGAGAAGGTGCGCCCAAGTGTTAATGATTCAGAGCGTCAAAAGTATTATATTATGAATGAGACTTTATCGGGATGATGTGCAATGGCAAGCTGATCTATATACCCTGGGACACTGTACCCCTCTTGCGATGCCGCTCTCATAATGATATTTAAGTTCTACCTATATTGCGACGAAATTTAGTATATACACTGCCCACACCCGGTGGGTTTTTTCCAATTAGCCACGGCGAGTCACTCGCCTGTTGATCCCATAATAAGTACATTGGAATATCCAGTCTACCCCGTACCAGGATAATCGGTCCACTGATATTGTCTGGATTTATGGGAGTCAAAACTCTACACCCTTGTGGTGTGACTTTTTGTATCACTCCGTACCCAATGGTTTGACTGACTTCTGATGGGGAAATTTGCGGGTCCACCACTGGAACTTTGTTCTCAAGTTGATTAATAGAAACATTTGTAGCATCCAACTGATTAATAGCCACAATGGTACCTTCAATACACTTATCATAATCTTTGGGGTTGATGAATTCCGAATCAAGCACCGCTACTCCCTTGATGGCAGTACCCGTAGTATCTTTTGAATCGAATATTAGTTCATAAGGGGCCCAATGAGTGATGTGCTTGGGCTCATTTTTATGAAAGTAAGAAATTGTCTGTAGATTTCGCAAATCAGAGGCACTAAATTTAGTTGAGCTTAACTCGACTGGCTCTATAACGTGCATACGCAACCCCACCTTGGCCAACAACTGTTCCTGCAGCTCTTCATAGGACTCATCATGGCCCATGTGTACGGCCTTTGTAGCTTCAACCATCAAAATGATTTCACGAACTAGTTCAAGGCCCAACCCTTTGGTCCAGCCAGGGGTATTTACAATTAGCGGAGCATCCCCAGGGTAGAGCTTAAGCAGATTTTGGGCAATGCTGAGGTATTTGCCGGGAGTATCCATAGGAGAGACATATCCAAGATGGTGGGCGCATATCACATTGAAATCTGCCGCTCTGAGGTACGGTGCCGAAAAGTCTGGGGTAGTTATTCGCTTGAGAGCCATCGTTCCAGGGGGAGTAAATTCGCACTGACCGGGGTCCAAATCCAGAATGTATGCGTTACAGATTGAATTTGCAATGTATCGTGCTGCACTTGATTTACCGGAATTCTTAGGACCCACCAATACTAAGCGGTCCTGAGGATCTAGGGTAACGAGTTGAGTCCAGCTGGGTAGTGGTGCCCATAATAGATTCTGATCAGTTGATGAGCTCAATTGCTGTAAAGGCTCAAATAGAGACTTGTACGGGGGCGCTAATGCAGCAATGTGCATAAGGTCATGGCTTCTAACCTCAATTACGCAAGGGACATTTTGAAATTGGGATTGCGAATCTTGGGGAACCAAATCATCTGAATTAGTTGAAAACTGTGGTTTGATAGCGAAAAAAGGGCCCATAGGACAAGATACGGGGACCCAATTTTCATTTGCTGCAATTGTGACACCACCAATATTTACATTTCCTCTTAAAACTCTAAATTCATAATGACCTTTGAAAACCAGCGGTACAGTCACCCCATGTAGCTGTTGTGGCATGCTTGGTTTGCAAGAGTCCTTAGCCAAATGAAAAATAGGGTGATGTCTTATGAGTCAGCAACACACCATCTCTCAAGATAATCACCCCCTTCCGCCCCCCTGCCACTAATGGGATTGACCAGTGAGAGGTGCTTTCTAATCAAATATCTACATGTCTGACGAGAACGCCGAACTGCGCAAGAAGTTGCACACTTTCCAGAACGATACTCGGTTCCCCAACCAGAACCAGACCCATCGTTGCTTCCAAAATTACGTAGACTACCACCGTTGCGTCAACGCCAAGGGTGAGGACTTTCCTCCCTGCCAGGAGTACTGGCGCACTTACCAGGCTCTTTGTCCCACCCCTTGGACCGGCAAATGGGACGAGCAGCGCGAAAACGGCAACTTCCCTGCCCTCGATGTCTAAATATTCTTTTTAGCTGTTTAGAATTTAGGTTTCGTCTACATAAAATCGTCTTCCCAGTCGTCAGCTCTAAACTGGTTAGAATTGTGAGCAACTGCCTCGGGGTCGAAAAGGTCCAAGTACCCTTTATCCTTTTGAGCGGCAATTTTCTTATATTCGCGGGATTGCTCGAGCTCGCCTTTTTGGCGAGCACGGTGCTCATCGGCATATTGACGCTTGAGCATCTTTTCGTACTCCAGTTTTTCGAGCTCCAGGTCCGGGAATTTTTCCACTTTGGTTTTATTTAGGCGGTTGATAATTGCATTATCTCGACTGTGTACCTTGAACCGCTTTACGACCCGATCTTTCCTGAACCCAACTTGGCCCACTGCCATGCTTCCATCCTTTTTAAGGTTCTCCCACGGAGTGTAGATCACAACAATATTATCCTTTTTATTTCCTTGAATTGAGTTGGCTTTAGTGAGCTGGCAACAGTCTTCAACAATGTCTTCAGGAATATCTTGCCAGTCCATCCCGGCGGGCATCCTCAAGTATACATGGGCGCTGCTGAGTTTGTCCACATGGAACCAAACGTCGCGCTCCCAGCCATGCTTAATTAAGAGTTCATCATAGTTAGCGTCAAAATAGCCCTCTAGAGAGTTTAATTCGAATTTTACTTACTTTCTTCCTTGTCTTTACCAACATATATCACACAATCCTGACGGCCAGTGTAGTAGTACATTTGTAATAGGTAGAGGTAGAGTAGAGTATTGTGTGAGGTTTTAGCGAAAAAGTGATGTTGTAAACAAAGCTAAAGAAAAAAATAGTACAGTTTAGAGTGCTGGACTGCGTTATGTGTACTAGTTGAGCAAAAGATAGTTTATTACACCTCTCGGCATGGAGAAATAGACAACTGCTTCCAGGCCTACCCAGGTCATCCATTTACTCTAGCTTGGTCAAGTCAACATCCCAGGTCTTGATAGTTCCATCAGCTCCACCACTTGCAAGCCCTCCTTTATACCAATCCACGACATTCACGCCATCTTTGTGTGCATCTAAAAACTTGATATTGCGTGCGGGTCTTGGAACACTATACACATAAACACTGGCATCGGTACTAGCAGTAGCAGCGAACTTAGAGGAGGGATGCCAGGCAATACACTTGACGGTAGTGTTATGGAATGCCCACCTGGTAGTCAAAACACTCTTATCCTCGAGTTTATAAACCACAATTTTGCCCGAGTTATCACCAGCAGCCAGCAATTCTCCATTGGGGCTGAACTTGACAACTGATACATCGGCTCTCAATGGGTCAAACTTGTGTACCTGCTTGAGATTTGTGTCATAAAGGTACACAGTGTTACCGCTTCCTACTGCGATAATGTCCTTGTTTAAATCGATAGCTTGGGAGCGTGATACCTCGGTTGTGGTGGTGTTGTACTGCAATAGAGTCTCTGAGATTGCAGCGTAGCTCTTGCCATCAACAGCCACTCGAATAGGCTGCTCCTGGAGTTCGATACTCTCTCCGCCGAGCTCAACAAGTTTCTTATCCCAGCCAGCCGACCACAAGTGACTCTCGATGATCTCAATATTGGTAATAGGAGCAGTATGAGCATCAAGCAATTTGGCGTGGCCGTTGGTCCACTCGAGAATATTTCCTTCGAGTGACCCCGAGTATAGTTTACTTTCATCAGCAGCAAGTGCAGTCACTGCCTTTTGATGGCCCAGAATCTTCTTGACAGGCTCAGACTTGCCTTGTTGCCAATAGTAGAGGGTACCATCGAATCCCAAGGAAATAATGTAATCTTTAGTTACAACAACTCCCAATTGCTGGTTGGAAACATTATCGGGAAGCTGGAGGACTTTCTGGCTTTCTTTGCCGGTGATCCTGATACTCTTATCAGTTGAGGCCGTAACAATCTGGTCATCTAGCCAGTCTACGGCCAGAATACCTCCCTTATGACCAGTCTCAATCCACTCAATTAAATCAGCAGTCTGACCATCCCAAACACCGACTTTTTTGTCCATACCAACCGTAACGAACTTGTCACCAGAGGGGTGGTACTTGACGTCAGAGACAGAATTGGTATGGCCAGCACAAAACTTTTGAAACTTGAATGGGACACCTTCAAAGAAAGCCACTTTGCTGTCGTCGTCGACAGTGACTGCTCTAAATGGGCGTTTAGGTCTGATGGCTACTGCATTAATCTGAGTAGCATGGCCAGAGATTTCGCCGACAGAGTTGCCGGAATCGGCAGTAATCGCAGCTCCAAACTTACCCTTACCTTCACCAACAACAATCAGCCGCTTGGATTCGAAATCCCATGCCACATCATTGGGGGACTGGACACCGCCAAACGGTCCCTTGGTCACAAGATCGCCCTCAGTGCTCCAAACATAAACTTGTCCACTAGGATCAGCGCTAGCACCATAGAATCCCGATGGGCTAATAGATACTGCAGTGACCGGTTTAGAGTGCTCAGTGTAGACTATAGACTCGGTGGGGTCCTGAACACTGCGCAAAACAACCAATTTGCCCGCGGGATATGCGATCCTATCGGATCGTACATCATAAGACAATGGTGTACGGCGTGCACGATGAGTATTTGGCTGGGGTGCGATCATGTAAGGTGGGTGGTGTCTGTAGACCCTTGACTATAGGCCCCTCCCTTACTATAAAGGCCCTCGAGAATCACTAGAATCCTAGACCTCTGCGTGGACCCTTGATTGTAGACCTCTCTAGTAAATCACTACGACCCATCTTAAGCATGAGCACCGTTCCAGAGGAATACAAAGAATTGGATCTCTACGCAATCCTTGATATTGAAAATAGTGCGACTGAAGCTGAAATTAAGAAAGCATACCGCAGAAGAGCTCTGGCCACACACCCCGATAAGGCAGGCGATCCTGAAGAGTTTCAAAAAGTTGCATTCGCGTTTAGTGTTTTGAGCAACACGTCACAGAGATCACGCTACGACAAAACTGGAAGTGTTGCCGATATTGACGATGATCTCAGTGCTGCATTTGCGCACTTCAAGGACATTGAAATCACTGCCGAGATGATCGCGCAAGACAAGACGCAGTACCGCAAAATACAGGAGCGCGAGGATACGCTTTTCTGGTACCAGCAGCACGATGGCGATTTCGATAAAGTGATTTCGCACGTGATGCACACCGAGCACGAGGATGAAGAGCGTATCAAGCAGCACATTGATGAGGCCATCAAAAGCGGTGAACTCCAGCTGAAGTCAAAGTACAAAAAATCTGTCTCCAAGAAGATGGATGCAAAACGCAAGAAACGATCCTCTAAAGAAGCGACAGAAGCTGCCAAGGCCCGCAAGAAGCTGAAAATCCCTGAGGGTGCCACTGAATCGGATCTGGCCTTGATGATGCTGAAGAAACGGAAGCAATCGAGCTTTCTGGATGATCTAGCTGCAAAGTATACATAATTTATTTACAACTGAGACGGAGGGGAGTAGACAAGAGAATATTAGGGTCGGCGGCGCGAGTAGATTCGCCTGAGAAGCTATCAGTGTACCTGTCTAGCGGACCTATGTAACGGACCTTCTACCTCACATTCCAGTAGGCTACGATAGACTAGTGACGAATTACTTCTCCAATGTCTTGATGGCAATGGGCAATTCCCTGGTGATGGACTCAGCGTAACCGTACTTGGTAACCGAAACACCCATGTGGCCAACACGGAAGTACTTGGTAGCAATAGGAGGCAAGATACCGCCAGCGATAATAAAGTTCTTTTCGAGCATGTACTTTGTCAATTGAGGCAATTCGACGCCTTCGGGCAAGTATGCCGCAGTGAGGCCGTGCGCGGCGACATTGCGGTTCTTGGCAAGTAGTTTGATACCAACGGCTTCAATGGCATCCTTGAACTTATCTGAGGCCTCTTTATGGGCCTTGAAGCGACCATAGACAGCCTCCTCGGAGCTAGTATCTATCTGAGAAAGAGCCTTGTGCAAAGCATAAACATTCTGCACAGCAGGAGTGGAAAAGTAGGCGGGCTTGCCACTCTCATAGGCCTTCATGATGGGCAACCAGCGACGCAAATCGGCAAAGAAATTCACGACCGGAACGTCATCCAAAGTGGCCAGAGCACGCTTAGAAGCAACAGAGATACTAAGACCAGCAGGGGCGCCAATAGCCTTTTGGGGAGCAGTCAAGCAATAGTCAATACCCCAATCGTCAAAGCGCAACTCCTCAACACCAATGGAGCATACACCGTCAACAAACACGAGGGTCTCGGGGCTAACCTTCTGTACAAGACTAGCGAGAGCCTTAACATCCTGCAAAACAGCAGTACTGGTATCGACCTGGGTGATGGTGATTGCCTTGAACTTCTGGCTCTTGAGTGCCTTCTCGACCTCAGCCTCGGGAATAACGTCACCAGCCTCGGCCTTTAAAACGGTCACATCAGCGCCATGTGCCTCAAAGCACTTGACCCACGAGTCACTGAAGAAACCAGTGGACAGCAACAGCACCTTCTCATCCTTTTTGACGAAATTAGAGGCACTGAGATCCCAGCCGAGGGTACCGCCACCGGCAATGATAAACGGCTGAGCCTCAGGGTCCTTGGCAAAGAACAGCTCGCGCAATTGCTTGAGGGTGGCGCTAAACACATCCACAAACGGCTGGGCAGTATGAGCAATAGAAGGGTGTCCCATGGCATCGAGGACTTCATCATCAAACTCAATAGGACCAGGAATCATGGTCAATGCATGCTTGGGCTGTTTACTTTGCTGTGGCATTGTAGAAACGTAGCGTCTGAGAAAGGGTATTATAGGCACGACACGTGACCTGAACATGGAGGGGTGAAGGTAAGGTGGAGATGCGGAGAAAAGACTGTTGAAAGGGCAAGGAGGAGGAAAAGGGTCGGGCCGGAGAATCACTTGTGTATATGCTTATGGGTGTATGCTATGATAGAGTTGCACTCCAGCTCGCTCTAGCTCAAACTAACCTACGGCAATCTCCGAAACTAGTTCAACTGTCTTTATAATCTCGTAAATTTAGCCGCCTCAACACCTCATCTGTCAAGATTAGCAGACACTGATTCTGAATTTTAAGGCACAGCTAGGCGTCCTACCCCAGGCCTTCCAAGTTTCCCCCATATTTTTCACTTTGCTTATCTTCCAATCAAATCGCCCGCACGATGCTCCACCGATAATTAACTGACTCAGTAAGATCCTTCCAACCTGAAAAATTTCTGCTTCGGCTAAAAACCCCAATATTCTCAAAATGTCTCAATACGCTCTGTCTGAAAAGCACAAGGAAATGTTCCATGATTCTCTTGCTCAGTACGATCCTGAAGTTGAGTCCATTATCAAGGATGAGGTCCAACGTCAGCGTGAGTCTATTGTATTGATTGCCAGTGAAAACTTTACATCTCGTGCCGTTATCGAGGCCGTCGGTACTCCCATGTGCAATAAGTACTCTGAGGGTTACCCTGGTGCTCGTTACTATGGTGGTAACCAGCACATTGACCGTATTGAGACCCTTTGCCAGGACCGCGCTCTCGAGGCATTCCATGTCACTGCCGACAAATGGGGAGTTAATGTCCAGACTTTGAGTGGTTCTCCTGCCAACCTCCAGGTATACCAGGCCATTATGCCTGTGCATGGCCGTCTCATGGGCCTTGACTTGCCCCATGGTGGTCACTTGAGTCACGGTTACCAGACAGATGCTCGTAAGATTAGTGCCGTTTCCACTTATTTCGAGAGCATGCCTTACCGTGTCGACCTCGAGACCGGTTTGATTGACTACGACATGCTCGAGAAGACCGCTGTCTTGTACCGCCCCAAGGTCCTCGTTGCCGGTACCTCTGCCTACTGCCGTCTCATTGACTACAAGAAATTCCGCGAGATTGCAGACAAGGTTGGTGCTTATCTTATGGTTGATATGGCCCATATCTCCGGTCTTGTTGCATCTGGCGTCATTCCTTCCCCCTTTGAGTGGGCTGATATCGTCACCACTACCACCCACAAGTCTTTGCGTGGTCCTCGTGGTGCCATGATCTTCTTCCGCCGTGGTGTTCGCTCTATCGGTAAGAATGGCAAGGAAATTCCATACGACCTTGAAGATAAGATCAACTTCTCCGTTTTCCCCGGTCACCAGGGTGGCCCTCACAACCAGACCATTACTGCCCTTGCTGTCGCCCTCAAGCAGGTCAATACCCCTGAATTCGTCGAGTACCAAAAACAGGTTCTTAAGAATGCCAAGGCTCTCGAGAATGAATTCAAGAAGCTTGACTACAAGCTTGTTTCCGATGGTACTGACTCTCACATGGTTTTGGTTAGCCTCAAGAATGAGAAGGGCGTTGATGGTGCCCGTATCGAGCATGTTTGTGAGCTCATTAATATTGCTGTGAACAAAAACTCTGTTCCTGGTGACAAGAGCGCTCTGGTGCCTGGTGGTATTCGTATTGGTGCTCCTGCCATGACCTCTCGTGGCCTGAGCGAGGAAGATTTCGCCAAGATTGCCCAATACATCGATAAGACTGTTCAATACTCTCTTTCTTTGCAAAAGTCTTTGCCCACCGAAGCCAACAAGCTCAAGGATTTCAAGGCCGCTGCTACTGCCGATGCTGATGGTCAACTCAAGGCTTTGCGTGAGGAGATCACTGCTTGGGCTTCCGGCTACCCTCTCCCTTACTGATAAACTTAGCTAGATGTGTTTCAGCTCCGTCAGTTTACTAGGTATTAGCAAACAGTTCAACACTTTGACAAAGATATTTATTCAACATATGTAGGTAGAGTAAACCTGATGCGATCAAAAGCGGCCAAGTACTTGCTCGAATTTCAGCAGGTGCCCTAGTATGGGTCGGTACAGTGGACGAGTGAGACTAGACCACCACCACCACCACCCCACACGCTGAGTACCAGTTTTTGATCTCGACGGCGTGTAGAAGACGGGGCGAGGTCACTACTTGGGCTAAATACTTACAAAGTTCAATACAAATTTGTAGACTATAAACAACTGGTTTTTGTTTTATATAATTAAGCCCTTGCAATGTGAAGGCCGCTGGCAGCAGCACCAACCTGTGTGATTTGGGTCAAGACGCAAATAGAGCCCTTGGCACTGGGCTGGTACTTTGCACTGGTGAGGGGGTCCTGCACAGAGGGCTGACCACCATAAATAGGAGTCAAAGTTGCTGGGCAAATATCACACTCAGCGTATGCATCAAATGCAATGTCTACCTCGTCTAGAGGATGAGCGTCGCATTTAGCCTTGAGCTTGCGAATCTTTGTGGCGCCCGCTCCATCGGGAGAAACCTCAAGATATTTTTGAGCGAAATACGAGGCGGTGACATAGTTCTTAGCATTAAAGTTCTGCAGAAATGCAACCTGGTACTGCAGGGGCTGGTGGGCAGGACGTAATGTAGGGACTGTGAAGTAGGCTGCGAGCTCGAGATTCTTCTTCACGTCATCAGGACCAAGGCTACGACGCTTGAGCTCGATGGTAAATGCCAGAATATAGTTTCTACACACCTCGATGATCTCGCTGCACTTCGCCATATCACTTGCATCCACACTAAGGGTAACAATTGTGTACAAAATATCCCTAAAGCACTCAACTGCAAGGTCCAGCTTGTTGGATTTGACCAGCTTATAGCCCTCTTGAAGCTGTGTGCTAAGGCTATCAAACCCAGGAACCAGTGGGGTTTTGGCATCGTTGCGAGCATAAAACTCAAGAGGAGGGAGACCTTCGTGGGCAGTCAAGTAAAGCTTAGAGGTCTGATAAACCTGGAGGAAACGCGACTTGAGAGGTGCAAAGTTAGAGACACCAACCTGACGACTGAGAAGCTGAGCAGCAGACTCAAAGCTACCGGCAGCGATATGGTGAGCCGCAATAGGGCTGGCGATCCAGGCATCGGTCTCTTTTGGTACATCAACAGGACCACCATGGGCAGCACCTTCTTCATCATCTTCTTCAATATCGCCTTCATCCACATCAAGACCCCATCCATCATCGAGCTCTTCCTCTCCCTCGCTCTGCTCGCGAGTGTTAATATTGAGGCCATCAACACCGTTGGCGATATTCTTGGTATCAGATTCAGCAGCAGCAGTCTCGGTTGCCTCTAAAACAATCTTTGTAACGTCCTGGCGTTGAATGGGCCAGTTTGATTTATAGCTCTCGTGAGCCACACCGAGACGAGGCTCCTGGGAAATGTCTGCGACTGGCACATCGACTTGCGAGGCATCCAGTCCACTCTCAGCCAGAATTTCAGAGGCCAAGTGGTTCAAACCATTGGATTTAGCAAGTGCATAAGCCAGTGGGTGCATACCACCATCACGCATCAGCTTGATGCGGCTCTCGACTGAGTCAAGGAAAAGCGAGACCTGGAAACGAGAGCTAGGGTCGTTGCGGTAATCTGCAATCTGTTCCATCTTTTGCAAACGGGGCTTGTTACCAGTAATCAAGTAAAGGAATGCCAACTTATCAAACTCGCTCTGCTTTTGGTACATGTCCTCGACAATGTCGTGGTTTCCTTGCTCTAGAGCAGCGACACTAAGAATACGATCGGCCACAGGCTTGTTAAGGACACGAGCCTGGTCATAAGCCACATTCAGGTCACCACACTCGATGGCAAGGTCAAACTTGGTTTGGGGGTCCTGAACAAATTGCATAGCGACCTCTGGGTAGCCACGTTTCTGTAAATATGCAATGATACTCTGTCCTACCAAGTTGGAGTCGCGGATAAGCCGAGCAACCTGGGCAAAATTCTTGTCCACAAGGGCCTTTTTAAAGCGGTACTCTGTGGGGTCAACACGGATCATGTGGGCTTGACCAGACCGGTTGAGACACACCACCGTAGAATTTTGTACTTGCTGAACATATAAAGTCTGGGAAAGCGACTTGAGGACACCAGAATCTCCATTCAAAAGAGCATACTTGAGGTGGTTAAAAGTGGTGTAAAACAAGATGTTGTGGGAGTCCCAGCCCAAGGATTTAATACGAATGACCTCGTGAATGACGCTTTGCTGTTCTAGCTGGGCATTTGCAATAGTGATATTGTGCTTAGACTGCAAAGCAACGTACTTGGCATTAGAAGACCAAGCAGCGTATTTAACGTTGGAGACAGCGAGCTTGTGCAAAACTTTAGATTGCTGGATATCAAACAAAACCACAGACGCAGCACCCAGTAGCAAAAGAGCATTAGGGGTGGGAACAGCTACGATACGCTTTGTGACGATCGGTAACGCAATGGACTTGGTGGTTGCATTCTGCAAGTCCTTGACTTCTAAGCTCTGTTTCTCGACATTGAGTACCACAAAACGGTTACGCGAAACAAACAGTGCTTGATCGCCAGTACCCTCCAAGACACCACTAGGCTCTACAGGGCCCATAGGTTGCGGGGCCAATTTAGCAATAGTGTACACAACAGCACCGCGCTCATCCTTGGAAGTGGCAAGTATAGACCGCTCTGAAGGATTGTAACTGAGCTCAATGACGGGGTTACGCAGCGAACCAGTTCTTTTGAGAGTGAGAATACCCTGACGATCCACAGGATCCTTGAAATCAAACTCCTTGAGGGTCTTTTGTGGGTTTGCGTACAGCATTTTATCGCCATAGCAAGTAGCAGCAGGTCTCTCACGGGTAAGCTTGAAGATCATCACACCAGAGTCATGAGTGGCACCGAGCAAGTTGATGGAGGGGTGAGCGGCCACGTTCCAGAACCGGTCAGAGCTCTTGTAGGTATTAACCAGAGTACGAGAGGTGGCATCCCAGGAGCGAACGGTCTTGTCGTCACCACAACTTACAATGTACTCGCCATGGAAAAGGCACGATGTGACCCCGTTAGTGTGACCTCTGAGGGTATCGAGCTCCCATGCGCGAGTCTCTGCGTATCTCCAGATTTTGAGTGTACGGTCTTCACTACCGGAAACCACCAGGGGCTGGGTAGGGTGGAAGGCGGCCCAGTAAACGCCCCTGTCGTGACCCTCGAGGACATACTTGACAATACACATAGCACCAAACATATCGTCGCTGCTGGGCAAATCAGACCCTGGAGCAGAGTGAGCCTTACGCAAGGCACTCATATCCCACACCCTCACGGTCATGTCCATTGAACTGGAAACAATAAGGTCTTCTGTAGGGTGGAACTGAGCACAAGTGACCCAGTGGGAGTGGCCCGAAAGACAAGCAATTTCTTGGCGGTTTTGCCAGTTCCAGATACGGATGGTTTGGTCATCACTGGCCGAGACGATCCATGGGAGTTCTGGGTGGAAGAACGCGGTGCGAACATAATCAAAGTGCTTGTCTAGGACAAACAGACACTCGTTGGTGTCCAAACTCCAAACGCGCACGGTACCGTCGTCTCCGCAGCTCACAAACATGTTTTGAGTGGGGTGAAAGTCGACACAGCGGACCACGCCAGTGTGACCATCAAAGCGGTGGACTAAGGTGCCCATACGATAGTCCCATAGCTGTATATACGAGGTTTTAAGAGCAACAAGCACACGCGCCCGCTTGGGGTGGAATGCGATGCACTTTGCCGCCGAGGATTTGGACTCGAACTTGACCAGCATACGTGGAGGTTACTAACCAGCCTTAGGGGGGTGTTTTGTCAAGGGGGGGAGCCACAGAGTGGGTTAACTCGAGGATACTTAATTAATAGGTGAATAAATGGCGGGATTCTAAAAGTGATTGTACTAGAATATGCTAAGAGAAGAGCGCTGAGGAGCGCTGAGGAGCGCTGGGGGATGGAGGGGCGCTGAAGAATAATCCGACCGGGTCAAGTCCCGACTAGAATGTAACTACTGACCCCCAATCGCCGAGGAAATCAAGCCAACTCTCTAGGATACGTCTCAAGTAGCCTGAAAAGCGGCGACTCCACAGCCTATACCTGAATAGGCTAGTCTCGGACTAAAAGTCTCAGACAAGTAGGCACAAAATCGTTTAATTTACGGAATTGGGGACCTCGAGGATTGTTCACGAAGATCAATCCACCTCAGCCAAAAACCTAACAAATAATCTATAAATTTAGAGCTTGGTCTCGGCACGAGCCGCCTTGAGGATGGGCTCAAGGGAAGTGGCCTTCATAACATTGCCCTTAACCTTGAGCTTACCGCTCATAAACAGCTTCTGGGCATTGGCCTTACCGTCAGCAAGAGCAGCAAAGTCAGCGTCGGAGACAATCAAAGTGACGTCGGCCTTGGAAGGGGCTTTGCCTTTGCCAACCTCACCAACTTTCTTAACATCGAGGTACCAGGACTCGACCTTGCCCTCTTTGTTTTTGAGATCAAACTGGACCATCATGTTGGCCTGCTTCATGAACTTCTTCTTGGACTCCTCATTCTGGGAGATGCCTTTGGCCATCAAATCGAAAGCGGCGGAGGAAGGGAAAGCGGGATCTGCGAGAGTCATCTTGAATCTACATAGGGGGGCGCCTTGTCATATATATAGTGACCATGCGGGGTGGGGGGTGCAGCTTATGTGTGCGCATTGTGCATGTGACCGGCCATCAAATTCCCCCGAGCGATAACCAAACTCTCGCTTAAACCGTAGCTCCAAGCCCTCAAATACAAATTCAATGCCCTGCGACTGCGTCAGTATCTCACAATAATGTCGAATGTCGAAATTGTGGGGTACGTCACTTTATGCATGACGGCAGGTCCTCGGCCCGTGAATATGCGCAGGTTCTAAATAGCCTAAACGAATTATGCTAGCAGTGAAAACCTATTGTGTGGAGATGCTGCCAGTAAAATTGATCGCTGAGCCTCAGAGACTTAAAGGACTTAGTCACACGGTCCGAGAGATAACCGATTCAATGCGATTGCAGATTAGAATAGACTAGCATTATACACACAATACATATTGAAAATTGAGCATTTTAAGGTCCCTCCAATTCGTTAAGTTTCACCATCAACTCTCTTGAAGGATTGGCTTTGCAACCCACAAGACCTTGGGAAGTGTGGAGCAAAAGTCCGGGGAATCACGTGGTCGTTTAATGTGGGATTTGAGTGGGGGTGGGGACGGACAGGTCTAGAGCAGTGAGGCTGGTGAAGCTATTAGTGTTGCAATCTCTAATTGGTCTACAGAAACACATGCCATGTCTTGCAAGTTAGTTTACACGATAGTCATGGGCTCTTTATATCCTTTATGTGCTGCTTGCTTGATGTAATATAAAAGGATGGCATCCAAGTACACTTAAAGGCATTACTCATCTCAGCTCAACAAATAGACACACTTCGGGGAGATAACAGACTCCATTCTTGATAGGAAGCTTCCACCCACATTCTGGACAAGCAATTATCCGGTTTGTGGCCGTATATACTGAGGGCTTGCTCGACCAATTTGAATAAACTAGATGATCAGAGAGAGTATGCATTCATGCCCTGTTCTGTGGTCATTGTAGGCATAGATCCAAGCTGAAATTTGCGGGACTCTAACCCTTTCAATGCGTAGAATTGATTAAGATTTATCCTTGGATTAAGGATGTTTTTATAGTGTATATTGTGTCTGTCAAACTTACGTATATGTCTACGCCACTCTCTGCGGAACCATGATACTTGGGCCTCTGAAACTCTGAAAGAGAGAGTAACTTAATACAGAAAACAGGGAAGATAAGCACATTAGTAAACGCATCAAGTCGCTCGCATAGGCAACCATAAGGGGTTGATATGCATAACCTGCAGATGGATATGCAAGTTCACATTGGCCACCGATTATTTATGACCGGAGTTTAGTGAAGACGAATTCAGTGAGGGGGGTGTCTACTTCTCTATATTTGACTATAGAGCGAGAATTCAGCAAAATAAGCACGGGTAAGCTCAGGCGAAAAGCCAGCCATTTCTAGGCCGTATGACCCTTCCTTGGATTTATGGTAGCAATTTGAACCACGAAGTTCTACAGTTAAATACACAGTTCTCACCTTACCCATCAAAATCACTTTACAATTTAAACTGCTAGTTGAATGAATGACACGCTAGCTTGGCATTTTTCCAGAGTTTGGAAAGCATCTAGACGATCAGCCTTATAAATATATAAATCTTAGAGTCTTTTAAGTCGACTCTGCTCATCTCTTACGCAACTCGTCAATAGCCTCAACCTTGCGCAAAGCCAGTTCGAGCAGATCTTTCCGCTTTTGCAAGTCCACATGGCGCTGGATCCGTGGATCTTGAGCAGCAAAATTGGAAATGTCTTGCTCTGTCCATGTAGAGAAGATATTATCGAGCTCGCGAGGAAAGGTGTAATAGAAATCACTCAGCAGCTCAAAGTTCAAAAACAATACGGCAGTGCTGGTGAGCTTTTCTGCCACCACTTCCATGAAAATCTCAGGACAATAGTATTTGTTCTTCTTGTTTGAGCACTTGCTAGACTTAATTGCAGCCATCCGCATCTTGAGCAATTCACTACGTTCTTTGAGGAACGCAGCCTGTTTACCCATATCAATTACCACCGGGCTAAAGCTGAGCTCGTTGATATGACCGGTTTGGCGAGCATTCTCAATATACTTGAGCACTTGCTGGAGCTTGGAAGCCCCGACCTCAGCTTTGATATCCTCGAATCGCGCCGTACATTGACGGTCCTCTTCTTTAAGAAGCGAGAACGTGTACTCTCGAGTGGATGACCATTCACGATCATCGACCTCCACTTCGTACTTGTAGGGTTTGATTGAGTTTTCAATTTGATCGGCAGTACTAAAGTAACGAGATTCAAGGATGCGCTTTGTGGCTTCTTCTACTGCTTGTTGTGCGAGAGGATGATTGCGGAAACTAGTGTTTGCCATAAGGGTGTGCATGCGTGCCTCTATTTCGTCAACCAATAAAACGGAAGAGGTACGTCCAATACCGCTTTTTGTGAGGTTTGAAGTACACGAATCTAGCAAATTCTGCCAATACGCGAGCTCATGAGGCTTATCGCTCGAGAGGGCCTTAAGCGGGATAAGTGGTTCAGGATCGTGCTCATTGGGTGAGTTCCAGTACCTCTCAGCTAATTGATCTAGGACCTTTTGGTCGATGGAGGTTCTCACAACCTCTTTAACCTCCTCACGGGAAAATTGATTGCTAAGGTCCTTGAACGCTTGCTTGAATGAATCAAGACTCTGGGCTAGGAATGTTCCCGGAGTGAGTCCCCGATCATTGAATTCAACTTTGAATTGATAAGAGCATTCTTCAAGCTCACGACGGATAGCACGGGTAGTGGGACGAAGTGACGCGGCCATAGTTTTCTCTAGTACACCACAGAGCTTGCGAGTGAGACTAACGACGCCAGTATCGATTCTAGGATCCGAGTACTCATTAAATTGAGAAAAGTAATCTTGCTCACGACGTGCGACCTCTTTGGTAAGGCTTCCCCTTGTTGTTACTCCGCTTGCGTTAGACACAACTCCGACGTATCCCATTTGCAATGGATACTGCTTGTTTGTAAGGATCTCATAGCCTCGTTCCGGGGTAACAAGATCCATTTTGGTGATCACACCAATAGTACGTTCGCCTCTTGGATCGACTTTACGAGAGGCCCTTAAAGCTGTAGAGTTGGCCAAATCAACATCTGCTGCGGATATAGCCAAGATAATGTTGGGTTCTTGGATATACTTTTCGCAGAGATCAGCGATTTTACTCTTGAGGCCCACTGGCTGGTCAGAAGAAACGACCTGAATATAGCCTGGCAGATCAACCATTGTTAGATCGGGGACATGTGGCGAGTAGACATTGAGCATGATCGGGTCTGCAGAGACTACTTGATCAGCCACCGCCATGTTGAGGTCATAAAGAGTGCGTTGAACCGAATCAAAATTGGTGATTTTCCCCATCTTGAGTTCCGGGAATTCACAGTATTCAGTAGATAGTCCAGGGGAATGAATAAGTGTCAGCTCAATAGGTCTGCGCGTAACCATATTGGAGCCTTTGGGCAAGAATTGGTGCCCAACAACTGCCTCTAAAACTGATGATTTACCGGAGCTTTGGGAGCCAATGACCACAATACTGGGGATTTTGAGGGAATCAGAGCTATCAATTTGCAGAAGAATATTGCGAATCTCGATCATGCGACGAGTCAAGTTCACCATATGATCCATATCATCGTCACTGCTCAGAGCAGCAATTGCCCCGAGAGCTGGTATACCTGCACCAGGGTCAGGAGCACCAGATCCAGGGTTCGATGAGCCGGGGCCGGAAGAGCTGGAACCAGAGGAGCCGTTTCCAGAGCCACCCCCAGAACCATTGCTGGAGTCTGATTTGCCACTGCTCTCGGCAGTATAAGGGCTTTCAGTCTTGAACCCGTCCATTCCCTGTGAAATATTGTCCCAAAACCCACCCAGTTTGTCCTTGATCTGGGAGAACTTTTCTTGAGTTCCTGCCCCGAACTGCCCAAACTTGTAATTGACATAGGAAACCCCGCCGACGGTAGCGCCTGTTCCCAGAGCTAAACCGTTTCTGGCTACTCTAAAAACACTCCAAATATTGCGCCTCTGCGCGCGTACTACTATTAGACTGCGAGCAGCAGTGCGCATTAAGTAATGTTTGGACTCGGGCTGCTATTCTATCAGGCAGTGCTGTTGCTCAATGCAGCGGCAATCCTAAATGAAGAGCGCTTTCTCAGGAGACGTAAGTAACAACTAAACACAAAGCTAGGGCTGTGTACTAACTAGTGATTGGAGACGAGCCACAGTTTGGCGACACTTCCAACTCATTCAAGGGGCGCCTTATTAGCCTCGTTCATGCCGTGCGCACTGTCATGAGACGTAAGTTAAACTCCAAGGATTTAAAAGAGAACTCTACTAACTTAGCACCGTTGATTGCGTTTAATCTCGCAATAATTGGTTACGAACTGCTTCTGGGCTAAGACCCGCTGAGAATCAAAATTTGGCACATCGTACCGTTTATTTTAATGTTTTACATACAATAAATTATCTATGCAGCCTCCTTATCGAGAGGATTATAGCGTAAGAATTTTTCAATGAGATCAACATGCGTCATGATCATACGGCGGCAGCAGTACCGCTTAAGACCGAGGCGATCCATAGCATCACCCTCTGATATACCGTCCTCCTGTAAGTAGTTGAGGTAAGTGTCCCACTTATCGCCAACGACTTTTCCGCATGAAAAGCACCGAACAGGGATAATCATAGTAGATGAGTAAGAGGTGTGCTATGGGTATAGAGAGTTAGTCGAGAGTAGGTGCTATGATTATATATGTGACCATAGGAGTTATACTGATATTATATCCTAGTGATAGCCTTTGTAGAAAAATTTTATTTGAGTGACGCTCTCAAGGGTACCTCTAATACTCTACTTTTTCTCACTCGCCAAACGCATCTCCTTGAACCGAGAAAGCTCGTGCACACCACATTCAGTCTTTTGCTTGCCCTTCCATCTACCAGCGCGTTCATCCTCACCCTCTTTTACCGGCTCCGTTGAGTGATAGTCACCTACACTACGGTACCCCTTGTCAAGCAAAGAGTTGTAAGGGACATTGTTCTCCTTGATATACTTCTGCACGTCACTGAAACTCCAATTAGCAAGCGGGTTGATTTTTACTACGCCTTCTACCACCTCTACGATAGGTAGGCTAGATCTGGCTGCTCCCTGGCTACGGCGTCGCCCAGTGAAAACCGCCTTGACCCCGTGCTCTGCGTATGAGCGATCGGCCGGCTCGATTTTGACCAAATAGTCATAGTATAGATCATTAGTTTCCCATAATTGCTCGCCATACTGCTCTGTAAACTCTTGACGAGTAGACACTCCATTTGGCTTGTAGATGTGGAGCTTTACGTGGGGGTACCTGCTCTCAATATCGTCTATAAGTTTTAGGGTCTCATCAAAATGATGCAAAGTGTCGTAGAATATCATATCAATTGGGGACTTTTGCGGATACAGCTTCGATATGATATCTAGGGTGACAAGTCCCGAGAGACCAAATGCGGTGGTCTGGAAAAGGTCGGGGATGGTAATGATTGCCCACTGGATGATAGTTTCAGCAGGGAGTTTCTCTAGTTGATTGTTTATGTGCTCAAGCTGAGCTTCCGAAAATAGAGTCATTGGGGGCAGGGATTGGGATCAGGATTCAGGTATATGCGAGTGCACGTGAGGGGGACGTTTAGGGAGTGAGCGAGCGGTGTGAATGTGTGCATTGGTGCAAATTAGTATATAATCAATAAATTGCACATGCTTAGAAGTTCCGCTGAGTACAGGATGTATGAGATATCGTCTGGTGTAGCAATCGCTTGAGTCCTATTTTCTGCAAGGTCAACAACCATCGTGACACGACCTAAGTATATATGGGGACGAAACTTCTTTGTATCCCTGAGTGATGCCACTAGATCTATTTTATCAGATTATCAAGCTCTATAAAAAGCGTGAGTTACTTTCATATCCACATCTATATCTTCAAGATCCTACACCTCATCAACACCTCTCCCCCCCACCCACCTACCCCCACATAAGAAATGGATTTACCATTTAAAACATCAGTGCGGCTCTCAAAGCACACCAAAGAGCTCGAGCAATCGAGTTATTTTCAGCTGAGCAACATAATCGCCTCGCATAATACCCGCAATGCGACCATTGTCTGGATATACGCGCTTATAGCTCAATTTAAAGAGGCAACAGGTGTCAATATGCAGCTGGAGGTTCTAAATAGCTTCGCTCGGGTTGCTTCCAAGTGGGACCCCAGTGAAATTGCGCTGGCTAGCAAAACTTTCCTCAAGCTCCTTAAAGCCGTGCACGCTGTGAAGCTCACGCCTCGGCTGCTCCCTATCAAGCTTACTGTTTTGGAGACCCTTGCGCATCTCTTAACGCCATTTGCGCCCCAGAATTTAACGATTGTACATATTTATTTGGGTCTCTCACTAACTCCCGAGACCCAGCGCTTTTCTGGACCACTATTCAGCCACTTGAAGCTCGATTATGACCCTCAGTATGGTCTCTACAAGGACACCATGCTTTCTGACTACTTTGCAGCGGCCAGTGACTTGTTGGCTGCATGGAAGCAGTGGGATTTGGCTTGTGTATATGCTAAATGTGCTCTCTCGACCTCGAATCGCCGCGAACCTCTGGCACGCCTTTATGCCAAGGCAACGATTCTCCAACTAGTAGCACATGGCGTTGCTCAAAAACCACTCCCGGGGTATATAAGTGATGTTCTTTGTCTAGATATGGAGTCAGAGGCGGTTGCAGTGCTTATTAGAGCGTTTGAAACTGTCTCGCAGCATACCTCGTTGCGCAATGGACCTCAGAAATCAGTTGAAACGCAATCCAAGGGAATTTGCGACAGATTTGAGTGCGAAAACCTTAGAGAACCATTATGCAATGCCCACAAAATTGCTTGGCTCGAGGCTTTGCATAGTACTATGCCCCGGTGTTTGCTTGACCAGGTGTCCAATTCGGGTGATGGCAAATTTAATATGAATATATTGGAGCAGGGGTACAATGCGCGTGTCAGTTATCAGGGACCCGATTTAGTCTTTGAGATGCAGGGTGGCTCGCAATTACAGCCCGAGCCTCAATGGAATACTCTGGATGCGATACTCGCACTAACTAAACGACTGAGCAAAGTACCCAGATTGGCTGCAGCCCCTCAATTACTGACTGAAAATGATGAGATTGATGATATGGATACAAGATTTTGAATTGCTTAATAGACTACAAGTGACGGCAAACTGTCAGAGATAGCAGTTTTGAGATTCCAAGTACAACACTTGATAGCTGGCTCGAGTCTCCCCTCCTATCTCTTCTTATCAGATGTCGTTAGGGATTTTTATAACTTAATTAGTGTTTTCAATATTCAATTCTGTCTTTTTAATTTCGCCACCAGATACCCTCAGCGAGGATAAAGACGCCGCAGAAGATTAATCAGAATCAGACAAAATAAATCAAAATCTCGTAAAAAAAGCATCGCTACAAGACCCTTTAAGCGAGCCTTTTGCTATGATGGATTGAACGCCATGTAATCCATATTTGCAAAACTTCCTCCGATAAACATATTATCAGACTGCGGAGATCCAAAATCCAGGCCAGGGGTCAGCCTTGAAGGCATAATAGTGGAGCTCGGTGGTTGCTGCTGGAGGTAATGGGGCGTGGGTGCAGGAGCAGGTATAGGTGCAGAAGACGCACTTGCATGCATTGTTGATTGAGGAGGTGCAGCAATGGTTTGATGAATATGCTGGTGTATGACGATCTTTTGGTTGTTATCGCGGCAAAATTCAAGAATTCTTGTTAACTCTTGCTCACTTATTGGGCATTGCTCAGACGCATTTGGGCCAGGGATCGAATTTTCATAGTTTGGGGGATCATCATAGCTGATTGTGTAAGTTGTCGCATTATCAGCACTAATGTTGGGAACCTGTGAATGAGCCGATTGTAATTCCTCTGGTCCGGAGGATCCTGGTGGGTGGAACGGTTGAACCAGTGGCGCATGTGGCGCATGTGGCGCGTGTATCTCGCTTTGAAGATGCTGCTGGTGGTGCATCTGGGAGTGAGGAATGACCCGGGACCCTGAATTGATGTCTTGCTTATCGACGTCTTGTTTCATTTCCTGAAGTTTCCTGAGCTTTCGCCACCTATTTCGGCACGTAAGACCAGTTCGACCATTCATGAATTTGCAGATATCTCGCCACTTTGTGCCGTACGCCTCAATCAGCTCCATGAGTTTGGCATCTTCTTCTGCATCCCAGTCTCGTAGCCTTTCAGCGGCACTTGGGTCTAATACATCATTGTATCGCTTTGAGCATTGATCATCAGTGCGTCCAGGAATGAGCTGAGAGATGCGTTGCCACGATGGCCCTAATCGTGCAAAAGCATCCACGAGCACTTTATCTTCGGCATCAGACCACCTGCCTCGCTTCAACTTGGGATCAAGGCTATGAAACCACCGTTTACGGCAATCCTTTGCAGTGCGATGTTCAAAGTTCGCGCTAATTTTATCCCAATTACCGTTCTTGCCACACTGGTCTCCCCAATATGACACTAATAATCTTAGTTGTTCATCTTCCTCTGGGCTCCAGAGTCTTCTGGCGCCAATACTCATGACGGCCTGGGATTTTTGTTTTGACTCGGGCAACCTTGAAAAGATGCTTACGCGGGGAACTATTGGGTGTTGGCTGAGGCTTGGGGGCAAAGTGCTATCTGTGGAGCGATAGATAAGACTTCAGATTTTGGTTATGGAAATTATAGAAGACTATTTAAAAGATCGTAAGCTGCACTTTGAAGTGTTCTAGATAGAGTGGGCAGTTTCCAATCCCCGGTAGTCATGACTCGGGTAAAAATGAAAATGGCCCGGGTTCATGGGCATCAGTGCTGGTGATAAGAAATTCCAGCTAGGGCAGGATGTAAAATTATCGATTATGTATTATTCGGCTGCCATTTTATGCTTTATAGAAACCAGCTACCAGTCTAGTAGAGAAGCCAGCATCCGAGCCCTGTCTCCAACCGGCACCATCATCACCGCCCCTTGCGACTCTCAAACCTCAGCTCCATGCTTTACGGTCCCGTATTCTTGGCGCTGGTGTGTCTAGCCAGTGCTGTGGGAGTGTCAAGTAGGGTGTTTGCTTATGATTTCGAATACACGCCGCCGTTATTTGCGCCTTATGCGCCTCTAATAATAGGAACCCCCGCCCAGGAGGTTGCATGCGTTTTTGATATTGGATCAAGTGATACCTTGGTCCAGCGCGAGGGAATGGGCGATGTGACTTATCTCGATAGGTTCAACCCAGCGAGTCTGCCTCGGTCTGATCCTATTTATGGGTCCCTCGCCCGGGTCACTTCACACAACCTAGACGCTTTCAACGCGAGCCTTAGCGAGTCTTTGCACTACAATGACTCCTCAAAACAGTTTGTCTGGAACCAATATCAAACTACACAGGGCCAATGGGCTACGGAGGTCTTGGGTCTCGGCAACGGTATCGAATGGAGCACCCGCGGTACATGTGGACTCATGTACAGCTCGAATACCACAAGCTGCGTGGTGGGACTGGGCCCTATCAACGGCGAAATCTCGGGCGAAACATTCGAGAACCATGTGGTGTATCCCAGATATAATAATATGGTAGAGCTGTTTCTTGAAACCTCCATGATCTCCACCCGTTCATATTCCATTTGGTTCAACAAAACTAAGCAAGCGGGGGCGATTGTTTTTGGCGGTACCGATACTCGCAAGTATATTGGTAGGCTGACTTCGGTGCCAATTGTGTCCTATGTCTCTTCGGGAAACCAAGTCTCGCATCTTCCGGGAACTGTGTTGTCTACACGCATCATGTTCCACGGTCTTTCGGTATTTTTGGATCCCTATGACAATTCAACTCTAGCTGAGCTTGCTACTCCCGAGACAGCAGAGACTTTGGCTCCCACTCAATCGACCTCTCCGCATGTCATTGATCTCGCAGCAGATAATGGTGATGACACTTCTGGTAGCAATAGCTCAGATGTGGGATCACAAGCGGTTGATTCGATGCATCGGCCCCCACTCTTGCAAATGACTACTTCAGTCAGTATAGATCTCAGTACACTTGAGCTTTTTACGCGTTTACCCCGCCAAATGGTCGATCAAGCAGCTGTGATATTAGGCCTGCAGTATATCCCAAAGCTAGGCATGTATGCTGGGTCATGTAACTCCGGGGGCTCAATCAGACTCAATATGAGTAGTATATTCATTAACATACCTCTTACCGACGTGCTTGTTTCTGCTGAAGACGTCAATGTTAAAGGATGGAAGATGTCAGACGGAAGCCCGCTTTGCTTTTTGACGATATTGCCGGAAGATTCTTACTCATATGTGATGGGTAACGGTATTTTACAAAACCTCTACACTTTTGTTGATCTCTCCTTGGAAACCGTTAGCTTTGCCCCGCTTAACCTCACCACTGAGCCTGATGATGTTGATATAAAGGCTTACGAATACAACGACCGCTACAAATCCATGGATCTAGCTCCCGGGTATAACTGTACATCTTTATCGAGGGCTGTCTCCGCCACATTTTTCACTACTGGTGTAGTAACCAATGGAACTGCTTCAGTGGTAGTTAACGCCGCAGGATCAGCAAAGCATGCATTTCCTTTCTCGGCCATGTTTTATTTATTCTTCTATTTTATTTAGAAATCACGTTTTTCAGTGTACCCTTCTGATCGAGTCATGGCCACCAAGTGTCCTGATACTTTGTCGTGGCAAGTTACTCTTGCTATCTAGTATACCCTTCTGTTGCATTATTATGCTAAACCTATACGCATTACGACCAAATTCCTTGTCTTGATAGGCGTAAACGCCTGTTGCATCTAGTGCACATACGCGGCATGCTTGTGGCCATAGATAAAAAGTATTATAAGCGAGAAGAGATGAGTCAATATAACGGTGATGGATGTAGTCTGTAGTTGGGTTATCAAGGGGGTACCGTTCGTAACTAGAGTCTTATGATAACCCACGAGTTTATAAAAACGCATTTCCATTGCTAATTCATGCAAGAAGTCATAAAGGGTTCTAACCCCCAATTTTAAATCCAATTATTATGGTAACTGAGACAGAATGAATATTATCTGGGAGCCCTACCTCTGGAACTTGGCAGAAGAGGGTGCATTCTGCAACATGATTTACGTGGAAGTAAAAATAAAGCGCCAAGAAATCAGCTACTAGTATGTGAACAGTTTACATTCAATTATTTGAAGCAGGTAGAGCTCACGTAGTGCCTACAATGAGGCCTCCAGAAATGCGCCTTAAAGCTATCTAGGCGTTTAAGAAATATGCTAGCGAGACTGGATTAGACTATATCTGGTATCACAACAAGGTGTAGGTAATTTTGGTCTAATGTGGACGGACGTAAAGTAAGGTCATGAAAGAGGTGCTGACGCTTCTCAAGCTTGAGGCCAAGTAGCCTGTGGCTTAACGGTTATTTTGAGACTTTTGATTCTTGAAAAAGCTTATAGGCCCTATGAGCAGCTTTTAATTTATTTAGACAACGTGTAGTTTATTGGCTATGTACCTCAATCACTCAAGGCACGCCAAGACCTGAAATACTACATAGACTGGTCCTCCAAAACTCAGCCAGTATTGTAGAGAGTGGGTCTTATCTCCTCTGTATTTAAAGTGTGCAAGAATGCAAATTGCAATTTCAAAATTGCCTTTTTTTTTTATTTTCAGTTTGCTTCACTACAGCTCTAAATATTGCTTATAGCGCACCCTCCCTTTTTAAATTGAGGTGGGTCGCTCGCTTCTACTAATAGCCCTAGTCAGCGAAACGCTAGGAAACAGAACCCCTTGTGGTGGGTCCCGGTACTTCTGCTGACTGTCATCCTGGATCATGTGGTATGGGTGGGGAGGTATGCACGGGGATCGAAAAGTTCTTTTCCCTGGTGCCTTCGCTCCAAGTACGCACAAATCTTGTCATGGGATCGAGTTGCCGCGGAGGCGGCTCAGCATGGTGAAACCGAAAGAACACGTAGATTCTCCTAATTGAATGGTAGAATCGTGCCATCTCGGTATGCCATCCCTTACGAGCGGTCTGAGTCGCTAATTGCGTGAACTCATTGAACAGGTCCTCCTCAGATTGGGGCAGCCTGTAGTCAGTGTGAATGTGGGCCCACAA